>JARQOC010000006.1:151483730-151715196 GCA_033576535.1 Allobates femoralis
GCTGAAAGGCACTTAAGGTTAGTGGAGCACAGGCCCTTTAAGACCGAAGGAGTGTGGGCATGCGCCCTAAGTGCAATCCTGGGCAACCTGTATGGCGTGAACAAGACCCCGAAGCAGGAGAAAGCAGCAGTGCATGTGGGAGGCCAAGAAGAAGAGAGGAGGTGCGCAACCTGGCCTTGCAGGGACGTTGGCGTTACAATTCTTAATGGTGGGATTTGTATCTCTTGGCATTTTGGGAATATCCTATAAATATGCTATAAATGTCACAAAGATGATGTCCTATCTATTATGGGTACAGAAATAGTCAAAAGTGGCTTTGTTGGAGTTTAAAATTGTTGATCATAATATTTTTCACATCCTATGCATAGAATGAGGTACAATTGTACATTTCTATGTATGGTACATTTTTATAATTGCAGTAGTATCAATTATTTGGCTTTCTTTTCAGATTCTACAAAAAATTGGAAGAAATACTCTATTGACAAGAGAAATTACAGCACAGATCCCTCTACATATGGTCAGCCAGAGAGACTTTGTTAGTGTACGACACTGCTACCGAAAAGGTTCATCATTGTACCTTATTGGGACTGCCACTGAGTCTCAATTAATGCCTCCTCAAAAGGGAATAATAAGGTAGGCACATTTCTTAAAATTAGAAAATGCCAACTTGCTTGAATTAAAACATTTAGGGCCCTGATTTAGTCAAGTGTTTTTTTGACAGAAAGCACTATGAGAAATTACTAAATTTTGGGAAGTTGCAAAAAGAAAATAGTGACTTTCGGCATTTTCATGCCACCTTTGCCCGGCTTTACAGGAGCTGAAGGGGAGCCAGGAAATCAAAGCGGCTGTCTAAAAAATTAATCAAAAGTGGTGGCATACACTGATAAGATGCATTGAATTAATTATGGGGCATGTAATTAGGACTGGCATACAAAACGAGACAGAGCCAGGGGCGTAAGTACAACAGGTGCAGGGGTTGCAATCGCACCCGGCCCTGAAGCCTGGGGGCCTCAAAAGTCCCTTTGTCCTATAAAAAGGACCATTTCTATTAAATATTTGCAATATTTTTGTTGCCCCGTTGGAACTTTCACATCGGGGCTTATGATCTTCAAGTTATGCCACTGGACAGAGCCTATGGAGGTTGGGCCCTTTCTGGATAAAGATGCACAGATATCACTAATATTCGGCTCCACTTTAACCTCTCAGTAAACTTAGACTTTGTCAGCAATAACGCGGTGCTAACGCCATGTTAGCACTTCGTTACCGCTGCCAATACTTACCTATGGGGATCCCGCGACTTTAATGCCGGCCTCAGAATGAAATCTTGCGTTATTTGCTAACGCGATCAAAGACGCTGCAGAGCGCATCTTTGATCGCATTAGGAAATAACGCGAGATTTCAGTAAGATGTCAGCGTAGGAGCTGCATTAATGGCGGGATCTCCATTAGAAAGTATTGGCAGCGGTAACGCAGTGCTAGCATGGCGTTAGCACCGTGTTATTGCTGACAAAGTCTAAGTTTTAGCGCAACCCCCAGGGCGCCCCAAAAAAAGTGAATATGACCCTAGCCTAATTCATTTGCTTAGATCAAACAAAAGTTTATGATTCAACTGATGAGGTTGAGAACTAACTTATCTGTTTTTTAGGGCAGAAGCCGGCCTCACCTGTATTATTCTACGGCCCTTAGATGGCGACAGTGGGAAAACTCATTTCACGTGGCTTCTAAGTCTAGATCTCAAGGTTAGCCTTTTTTTGATAAATTTAGGTTTTTGCATAGTTCCAAAATTGTAACTATATAAAGTTATTTGCCTAAAGTACTCATTGAAAATATGGCACTGTCAATTCATAACTTTATATCTGCCATAAGATCAGTGATAATATAAATATCATATTTTTCGAACTATTGGACATGCCCTACACTCCAAAACCTCGTATTTAGACAACAAAAAAAGTAGCAATTGTATCTTTAGTAATTAAAATTTTCTTGTTGATGAAATGAAAGAGTACAGGGATTACATAACTCTGTAACATGTACAGTACATTATATACACACAGCTCTGCAGCACAGACCTCATATACACACACAGCACTGCAGCAAGGACATCATATACACACACAGCATGGACATCGTATAAACACACAGCTCTGCAGCATGGACATCAATATACACATACCTCTGCAGCACGGACATCATTTACACACACAGCTCTGCAGTATGGACATCATATATACGTACAGCTCTGCAGCACGGACAACATATACACATACAGAGCTGCAGCACGGACATCATATACACATACAGCTCTGCAGTACAGGTGGCGCCCCACTGGGCAGGCTGCCACCAGAGGTACTGCACTCCTTCATCAGAGGGAGAGTTGTGCCTCTGCTCTCCATGTGCTGGGATGGTGAGGTTGAGCTTCACACGCAGCCACACACAACATTTAGGGACCCCGGGATGGTGGGTGAACCCAGAGGGAGGACCCAAGCGTAGCCGGGAGTGAAAAGTGAAGTGCAGAAGTCAGTAGCAGAGTAGAAAAGGAGAGAAGTCCAGGAGGAAGGAGAGCGAAGGAGTGAGAAGGTGTTAGCTTCCGTGGGCTGGAGCACGGTCACGCTCGCTCCAGGAGGGAATGACCGACGGGTGTGGAGGAAGAACAGAGCCCTTAGGGTACGGAACGAGACATAGATCCCCCTACGCTTGTATCTGGCGAGAGTACAGAGGGGCTGGTTGACGACATAGGGACCCGGCCCTGAACACGGTGTGGATGCTGTGTGCCCGAACCATTGAACCGCAGGCCCCAAGTTCTTAAAGGGAGCTGCAGCTGAACACCCAACACAACTTGGAGAAGGCGGCTAAACTAGGGAGCAGTACCCAGAAGGGGTACAACTGGGCACCCGTGGCTGTCGGTAACTGAGCTCTGTGTGCGGAGGGGCTGAGAGTAGCAGTGAGACGAGCTTAGAGCTCCACCAGAGAAAGATACTCCCAGTAAGAGAGAGAGAGGAATGCCAAAAGAGGCTCGACTACACTGTCCCAGTTCTGGAGACAACGCTGATCCGGAGGTTGGCAAGGGAAACACCCGGTGGCCATGTTGAAGCAACTAAGTAGAAGTAACGTAACTCCAGCAGTGGTGTATGAGACTTTCTTTGCGGCAACCACCGGCCGCAGAGGCTGCATGAGACACCGAGGTGCTGATGACCTAATAAACATCTGGCAAGGTACGAACTGAACCCTGCTTCCTGCTGCCCTGCGGACCGCGGTCCACCTGAGGGGAGCAAAGCCATCCAAGCTGCTGGTCATCATCCCCAGAGGTTCTGAAGGAGCGGCAGCCGCCCATTGCTTCATACCGCAGGTGGCGTCATGAATACCCCTTCTCCTTAATTCCCCCGTCATCTGAACTACTTTTAATTGACACCGCCAGGGTCACGGAGCTGGGTGGCCACCTTGACATTTCCCTGAAAAGAACCGTAGAACTGGCCCAGTAACGAGTACCCCCGATCCTGGAGTGAGCGTGTCATACAGACATCATATACACATACAGCTCTGTAATACGGACATCATATACACATATAGCTCTGCAGTACGGACATCATATACACATACGTCTCTGCAGCATGGACATCATATACACACAGCACTGCAGAACGGACATAATATACACATACAGCTCTGCAACACAAACATCATATTTATATACTGCTCTGCAGGCCGGACATCATATACGCACACAACACAGACATCATATACACACACAGCACAGACATCATATACACACACAGCTCTGAAGCATGGATATCACATACACACAAACAGCTTTGCAGCATGCACAATGCATACAGTTGGATTCCCACTAATCAACTAACCCCACTGTAGATAGGTGAAGACTTGTTGGCAGCGGACAACACATTTAATATAACACACAACAAAACCATTGAATTTATGTTGATAAGTGGTTGAATTACTGTTCTGCACTTGGATATCTTCCTGCATTGGAATATCTTTTTCATTCTAACAAGAGTTACATCTGTATCTTAACCCCTTTGCTCTATTCATTTTTTGAGCAGACATCTATTTTTCCCTTATAAATGTACACAATAATTTTGTCAATATTCCTGCCTTCAGCTACACTTGGGGCAGTGATAGTTGATCTACATGGGAGGTGGGACATGAGGCTTATATTCCTAAAATCGTGTGATGAATTCTGGCCTATGTTAACCCAGTTCTTCTTCATCAGGTAATCTGATGAAGCATTACTGAAGGCCTGGTTGCAGCTGTAAGTCCCAGACTAAAGTAAACAGCTGAAAGATGCGACTTGTGGAAAGAATGGGCCCAGAGGGCAAGTCCTCAGAGCCTCTCCATTCTGCCATCATAGGTCTGGCCGGCTCACTGTAGGCCAGGACTTCTGACCACGATATGCTGTACGTCGCATATCCTTGATTTCACAACATGCAGTGACCTCTGAGGCCTGGTTCTGGCTAGAAATCCTAGCCTAAAGTGAACAGGCTTGAATATGTGGCTTGCAATGGAAGAAACAAGAGGTGGCTCCAAGTATTAGACAGAGGGTAGTGAGCAGCATTGGCATGATTTTTTTTTGGTTATTTTTTTTATTTCTATGCTTATTATACTTTGGAGTCTGGAGAGACACTGGAGAATAATAAGGGATATCAAATTTTGAAGAATTAATTCTATGCAAATTACATTTCCTGTCAAAATCTTGATGAATTGTTGAGTTCAAATTTGTCAGATCTGCTCATCTCTACCTTCAGGTCCCAAAATGGAAAAGAAGGTGGCACGCACCTGGGTAAGTATAAAAAGCATTTCTTCTTTATTAAAATTTGTTTAACATTCCAGGCTGGTTACATAGACAGAGGAGGAATGCAAGATTCGACGTTCCCTGCATTCCTCCTCTGTCTATGTAACCAGCATGGAATTTTAAAGAAATTTTAATAAAGACGAAGTGCTTCTTATACATACCCGGGTGAGTGCCATATTCTTTTTTTATGATACTTGCAATTGGAGTATCCACATGAACTGTCTATATTAAAGGGAACCTGACCCCGAAAAATTAGTCACCAGCCTCTTTAAACTTATCTCTGATAAGCTGCCGTGAGGACACCTCGCGCATGTGCAATCACAGCGTGAAGTCGTCAGTACACCCAAATGGGTGTACTGACGTAGTTAAATCCGGATATGACGCAATTTTGGTCATACCGGCAATACCGCCACTGTTAGGAGAAGACGAGACTCTCAGTTCTCAAGCACGCCCATAAGGGCGAGAATAATTATCAGGAAGGCGGTGGGGAGAGGCTGAGAGGAATGCCTTTTGTGGCTTCTCAAATGCAGAGAAGCCGCAGATGTGGAGATATATAAAGCCATTTTATAAACTTTGCCAATTACATATTTAGACACAAGTAATGGCTAGGTAGGACATAAGGTGGTGCAGGGACATGTTTAATGAGGCTGGTGACTAATTATTCGGGGTCAGGTTCCCTTTAAGTTGAGCACCACCGTATGGATATAACGGAGTCCTCTCTTCAGCAAAGTGACCCCAATTAGCAGAGCTAAAGGTCACTGATATTATTTTAGGTGCAGTTTCAAAACTTTGGTTTTTGATTTACCTTCAGCTCAACATTAACCTTAACCATGATGTATGTAAAGTGCCATGGAATTAATATTGCTATATAAATGAATAATTATTATATTATTATTTTACTAATGCATCTTGAAGTAAGGGTACCTTTCCACGCCGCTACTGGAGGATGGATACAACCAGCTACTTCACGTGCACGAGCACGCACAAACGGTTACAAACGGTAAACGCACCATCTTTACACGCCGCCACAAGCTACGCTACGTGACATCTATCCCCGGATACACCGCCGGGTGCCATAAGTCACCTTCTGTAGCTCACTGTACCTCATTTACACACCGCTACAACCAGCTAATATGGGCGGATCTGGTGCAGCAGGGACAGCACATAAGCGTGCCACAATTGTGGATTACGAGACGTCCGTACGCTGATAGGACAAAGCAAGAAACCCATGATTGGCCCGGCATCGCAGGAGGCTGTTTAATACATGACGCTCGAGCAATTGTGTAGTGTGACTGGTCAGCTCCTTTAATATGCCGCCCTATGCAGCGACTACCAATCGTAACGTAGGAGCTTCCACCAATGATCGCTGAAGGGGGGCGGTATCCCGGAGCCTGTGTCACGCCCCAGCTACATACCAGGTACATTGCCTGGTGTCGACACATCCCTTCTGTTGCTTCTTTACACGCCGATACAGCTCGCTACAATCGCCTGTGTAGCCACCTGTTTCCGGGCAGTGCTCGGAAACAGATGTATCTGTTGCCAGGTGCCTCCTACCGTCTTCACATGCCGCTACTACGGGGTATTTTGCCGCTACAAGCTACATTTGTAGCCTGTAGCTGGTTGTATCCACCCGCCAGTAGCGGCGTGTAAAGGGCCCCTAAGGTATCTTTATTTCAGAATTTTTGAGGTCTTCAGCACATAGGTATATTATTGGACAATTTTCTATAAGTGCAACAGGCTTGAAAAGAGATTAAACGCTTTATAAAGAATTAATTGTCCTTGCCATGCTCATTCTGGCCCTCCACTACAAGTATACAAATCTGTCTCACTAATAGGCAATGAACCAATTGCCTCCAAATGCAAAACACGAGAACAATTGTGTTTTACATCTGAGCTGTCAAATGTAATGTAGAACAAATCTGCCCCATAATATGTCAACATTGTATTTTTCTATTGGATAACTGATGGGCTGCAACACTCACAATTCCTTTGGATGAAGCTTAGTCATCCGGTGGACGTATTAGTGATGGAGCCATCAGTAGCTGCTGGATGACTGTAAAGCTCATGCAGCTTAATATAGTAATGCGGCTCCAGGAGACAAAGCACCTACACACCTGAAATGATTCCAATGGTGGTAATGAGTGTAGGTTTTTTTTTTCTATCTTAAACCGAGCAACGCCATATAGGAAGGGATTATTCCAAATAGTTTTCTAAGGGTACCTTTACAAGCCGCAACCACAGGAGACAATTTTGGTGGCGATATTTCTCGCTGGAAGTGTTGCAAATTGCCTCCTTATTGCCGTGTGTAATTGGGGAATTTGGCGCCGATAAAAAAGGTTGCGCCTGGTTCTGATTTCACAGCACTGCTCCAAAATCAGAGGCAATCATGAAGCTGACATTCCCGGCTATTGGTGTGTGAACGCGCGATAGGAATGGAATCTGAGTGGCCTATTGATTTCCCGGAGGTGTGCCACAGCGTGCTAGAGACCGCGTGCCATTAGTGATGATTGGCGGTGGCTATTGTGTTTCCATTGGCTGTCACTTGACACCGCCCCATATTTGAACAGCTGTCCATTCACCACCACACAATGACAATGGCGTCACGTGTTAGCCAACTTTCCAGCGCAGGCTGGCCAATCAGGACGCTATTGCGTTGTCCAATGAGCCTGTTTGGGGCACGGTATAAAAGAATTTGGCATGCCTATTATTTTGCCGTGCTGAACACGTACCCCTTTGGGGATTGAGGCGTGTGAAGCGGCAATGGGAGTCTACCGGATGTTTCCCGCTGTTGGTGTGGCAACTTCCGGGGCGACACCTCGCCTTAGGTTGCGGGCGAAATTGCGGCGTGTAATAGCGCCTTCGGCGATCTGAGGCAACTATGAAAAATGTGCACGCGCACATTAGATTGCCTCCTATCGCCGCCAAAAGTTGCGGCGTGTAAAGGTACCCTAACAGATAGTAAACAAATTCTAACTTTTCTTCTCTGCACATTTTCTTTCCATAGGGCTGGATACCGCAGTCAGTGACTGATCAAGCATTGTCACAGTCACAAGCTGATTTTATAAAACATCTGAGGAGACATCTGTCATCAAGCGAGGACACATGTTAACCTATTCAGCGGCTTCATTCTAGGAACAGCACAATATATGTTTTTATTGTAACCTTACTTGTGAATATACACATACCGTACTTTCTGGTGTTAAAACGTTTTTCAAATGGTAGCAATTTGTGAAACCAAGCTTTTAGTAATGCACCTTAAAAATTCAGCTGAATTTGACCACTTCCTGCTTTTATGTCAACACCCAACAACCTTCAGAGACATGAAAGGATTAATGCTCTGGTTTTGAGATATCAGTGGACATCTACAAGCAGCAATCCTACAAGCAGCATCAGGTCTCCGCCACACTAGCAGTGGGAAATTTAGTCTTGCTCACATTTTGCTGGTGCCAACCTTCACCCAAACTGCACCACACAAGGGTCTAATTACAACAGGTGCAGGAGTTGCAATCTCACCCAGGCCCTGGACCAAAGGGGCCCCAAAGTCCCTTTGGCCTATAGAAAAAGACTAATACTAGTAAAGATTTGCAATAATTGGAAGCTTTTCTATCGGGGCCCATGAACTTAAAGTTACGCCAATGGCACCAAATAATCCTGCGATCACGGTGTCCAAAAAAAGTAGACACAAAAAAGTGCATAATGAGCTACCTGTGGAGGAAATGAATGCACTTACTATTATGTCTCCAAAACACTTCTCAGGGGAGGTCGGTACAAGTGATGAGCGAATAGTTCAGTAGTCAGGTTCACATACGTCTAACCGAATACTATTTACTATTTGGATACTCATCCTGTATTGTTAACATAATGAAAGTCAGTAAGGAACTCGGATATTTTTCTGAATAATTTTTTAGAAAAATACTATTTGAGTATAAGATTCCTCAAAAAAATATCCGAGTTCCCCATTGTCTTGTATCATGTTTAATATTCAGGATGAATATTCGACTAGTAAATAGTTCTTGGCTACACTTATCTGAACTTGAATACCGAACTACTGGCTCATCACTACACTAATTGGTACCCTGGTAATGTGGGAATGAGTAGTTAGGGGGCTGGGGAGGTAACAGGTCCAACGGCTGAGGGGTAGTTAAAATAAGTACCAAAGAGTTAAATCCAAGATGTACGGGCATCTTGAGACAACAGCAGTTTCCTCTTGTGTCAAGAGAAAAGAACCATAGAACTTGTGGTGTCAGACTAAGGGTTAAAAGTTGTGAAGTCCAGTTGTATTTTTAAGGTAAAAAAAATATATATATTTGATCACAAATGTCTACAAATTGGAAAATATTATGTTATTTTCTGCAAAACCCCCTTAAGGAATAAATCTATTAAAGACCTACCGGTACATAAGGTCAGTTGTTCTCATCTATAATCAGATTCATTTAAACTCCAGTGATGGTGGCTCTTTATAGTGGCCCAAGAGACCATATACATTAATGTGTTGAAATTTTGTAACAAAAAATAAATGCACTAGTAAAGCTCTGCAGTACAGCCAGAATATCCGTATAAAGGGAATTTGTCAGCCGTTACTTTATAACTCATCTGAGAATAGAACGCAGTAGAGGCAGAGGCCTAGATTACAGTGATGTAAATGTGAAAGTATTATCATTTTATCTGCTCCAGATGTCTATATAACCCCACCCACAGCACTGATTGGCAACTTTCTGTATACACTATGCATAGGCAGAAAGCTGACAATCAGTGGGACAGTGATATGCAGAGCTTATGAATCTGGAGCACTACATGGCGGCAGGTTTACTGGTCATCTGGTCACTGCAGATAAAATTGTGATTTTTTTTTTAAACTACAGGAAGCAGCCTAATAAGTGATACATCATGCTGCTTTAGTCTATACAAAGTCAATCAAATATATTGAGCCACCTACTGCTTATGTTGGGAGTAAGTGATCCACCCGCCCATTGGAGGATTCACCTCTTCCATGGTGGGCCAGTCCAAACACCAACCATAAACCACAGAAGCACTGTACATACTACTATGTCACCCACACAGCACTTCACAGACACTTTCCTAGCAAAGCTGCCATCTATTGACTAATCTTTGTCTTCTACAATACAAAATAGCCCTGAGCATAAATCCAAGGGAACTTTCTAATTATAAGAATTTAAAGACTCTGCTATTGATGTGAATAGGGTTAAGGATCAATATGTGAAAAGTTGTACCCAGTTTGGGAAGAAAATGTCCTTGTTTATCTAATACTAGTCAAAATCATCTTAGAACCATGATTGACTTGACATAATGCATCTTTTAAGAGACCTCTCAAATTTTAGACTAATCAGGTAAATGAGGGACAATTGGGGGTCATGTAAGTTAAATTTGTATGTATATCTAGAAACATGTATAAGTATATATATAATTATTATGTGTACTGTATGCAAGTCATAAGCTTGCCTGATATGTAAAGTATTGTATATATGTACTCCATAAACACTTTATATGTATTATTTTTAATACTGTACATCGGGGCAGAATAAATATTATGTTTTATGTATATTATGTGCCAATGACTTTTGAATGTCATGCGTTGTTATTAGCTTGATCTGACATATTCATTGATATTTTTCCTAAGAAATCTCTCACAAGTGGTAAAGTTTCAAGGTGATCTTGGCTCAGGCTGTAATGACTTATTGACAGCCATTATGGACATCTATGTCAACATTCCATGACAGAGTAAGCAAAAAAAATCTAATTTGAAACATGTCACATCCCTTTATGCTATCAGGTCCCACTTGTAAATGAAGTCATTTGCAGAACATTTTTATATTATGAGTGATTTGCTTAACCCTCTCAAGACCAGGCCATTTTATGTCTTTTCCTCCCCGTCTTCCGAAAGCCACAATTTTTTTTTTATGTCAACATTGCTGTATGAAGACTATTGGAAGGATGAGTTTGTTATGGATTCTCCTTTACTGGGAGAGCTTATTTGGGGTGAGACACAAGGAATCTCCAGATCTGCCAGTGTTGCTCCAATTAATAGCGATGCATCTTAGATAAAAACCCATAGCAATTGTCTGTCAGTGTACAAGTCTTGTCTGACCATTGGATTCCCCAAACACCAGTTTATTACAACTAGCGATGAGCGAGTGTAATCATTACTATTTGCTACCTGCATGGATGGTACAGTATTCGCGATACTCATTACTCGGCAAGTATTGTAGGTGCTCGTAAGTGATGTGTCGATTGTGAATGATCAAACACATATTGGCAGCTCCCTTCAGTACACCAAGGGAGTCAGCACCCCAGTGAGAATAGATGAATGTTAGGGTTTCTCTGGGGGGCACAGCAAGGTTTTAGCAGTGAAAACTCAAAAAAGCCCACCCTCCTGCCCTTTACCAGAAAGACTTATTTTATGGCTGGATGTGTGGACGGAGCCTATCACTAATTGACTAACATTGTACTCGCTATTTGGACAAGTATGCGAGTATTGAATACTACTCGTTCCGAGTATAGCGATATTTCAATACTCACTCAACACTAATTACAACCACAAAAGAAAGGGGAATGGCTTAGAGTTTTACCTGAGGATGTGTAAGTTGGGAATAAAAAATCATAAAACTATGGATTCTATTAATTCCTTCAAATTACAGTATATACTCGTGTATAAGCCGAGTTTTTCAGCCCAAAATTTGGGCTGAAAAGTCTCCCCCTCGGCTTATACACGAGTCAATACGGGTGGGGGCTGTGTCCGGGGCTGTGGAGGCTGCAGGAGGCGGGGGGAGGCCGCTGTATGAGCGGCCCCATCACGTGGGGCTGCTCATTATATATGCACTGCTTCCCCCTGTCAATCAGTGGCAGGGGGAAGCAGTTCATATATGCCCCCCAAATGCTGGCACTGTCCCCCCTTGTAAGGGCCCCCCCCCGCTGGTTATATTACCATCCCGGTCTTCTGATCAGCGCCGCTCCTCGGTGCTCCGTCCGTCCAGCTAGATCCGGGATCCCCGGCCGTCGCAGGCATATGACGTCATCGCGCGACGGCCGGAGATCCCGGATGCAGCGAGGACGGAGGACGGAGCACCGAGGAGCGGCGCTGATCAGAAGACCGGGATGGTAAGATAAGCAGGAGGGGGGGTGAGTGCCAGCATTTGGGGGCAGCTGGGTACCCCCAGGGGGCTGCTGGGTACCCCCTGGGGGCTGCTGGGTACCCCCAGGGGGCTGCTGGATACCCCTTGGGGGCTGCTGGGTACCCCCAGGGGGCTGCTGAGTACCCTCAGGGGGCTGCTGGGTACCCCCTGGGGGCTGCTGGATACCCCTTGGGGGCTGCTGGGTACCCCCAGGGGGCTGCTGGGTACCCCCAGGGGGCTGCTGTATTACCCCTGGGGGCTGCTGTATACCCCCAGGGCTGCTGTATATACTGCTGGGGCCTGTATACCACTGGGGCTGCTGTATACTACCACTGGGACTGCTGGGGCTGCTATATACTACCGCTGAGGCTGCTATATACTACCACTGGGGCTGCTATATACTACTGCTGGGGCTGCTATATACTACCACTGGGGCTGCTGGGGCTGCTATATACTACCACTGGGGCTGCTGGGGATGCTATATACTACCACTGGGGCTGCTATATACTACCACTGGGGCTGCTGGGGCTGCTATATACTACCACTGGGGCTGCTGGGGATGCTATATACTACCACTGGGGCTGCTATATACCACCACTGGGGCTGCTGGGGATGCTATATACTACTGCTGAGGCTGCTGTATACTACCACTGGGGCTGCTGTATACTACCACTGGGGAGGCCTGTATACCACTGGGGGGGGCCTGTATACCACACTGCTGGGGGCTGTATACCTGTGCTGGGGTCCACCCTCGGCTTATACACGAGTCAATAGGTTTTTTCCAGATTTTTGGGGCAAAAGTAGGGGGGTCGGCTTATACACGGGTCAGCTTATACACGAGTATATACGGTACTTACATCCAATTTTCCCATATCATCAGTAATGAAAACAAATTTTAAACAAAGACATCTTTAAACATAGATTAAATCGAGTGTCATCACTTTCATAAATTAACACTAGTAATGAGCAACTGACATAATATTCGTAATCGTTATACTCATAACGAGCACTTTTTAATACTCGCTTATTCGTCTTAATAGCGAGTCCAATGTTAGTCAATTAGTGATAGGCTCCACCCACACACATCCGGCTCTAAAACGAGTCTTTATGGGACAGGGCAGGAGGGTGGTCTTTTTCGAGTTTTCACAACATAAAACACCTCGCTGTGCCCCCCAGAGAAACCCTAACATTCAATCTGCTCTCACTGAGGTGCCAGCTCACTTTGTGTACTGAATGGAGCTGGCAATTTGTGTTAGATCGAAACATTGCTCATAAGCACCAGCGATACTCATGAGTAATGAGTATCGCCAGTACCATACGATCCGTGCGAATAGCGAATAGTAACGATTACACTCGCTCATCACTAGTAAAGATATAAATTGCCTAAATGATAATCAAAGTAAAGCATAAAAAATAAACCATAACAAGTTGTACTTTGATGGACACCATTCATTTTATTAGGGCCTTTTACATCAGCGTTTTTTTCAAATCGCGGCAGATGTGGTGAAAAAAAAACGCATCTGCCGCGATTACCGCATACCGGCTGCACTTGCGGCACGGATGCGGCGCGGTTGCGGTAAACGCCATACAAGGTATAGGCGGACTTGCGGCAGGTGCGGCAAGTGCGGTTTTGGCACTTGCGGCAGGTGCGGCCACGAAAAAAAACGCGGCTGACAGCATTTTTTTTTGCGGCCGCACCTGCCGCAAGTGCCGAAACTGCACTTGCCACACCTGCCGCACCCTTACCGCAAGCCCCATAGACATTGCATTGGGCTTGCCGCAAGTGTGCCACAAGTGATGCGGTTATGCGTTAAACGCGGCAGATGCGGCTTTTTCACCGCATCTGCCGCGAATTTAAAAAAACGCTGATGTGAAAGGGCCCTTATATGATGAAATACATTACATCATAAATGTGTATGCTGTTCATTGCGCTATTCAAATCACTTAGCCTACTTCATTCCTCAAGTCAGATCACAGCAGTGCCAAAACCTAAAATTGTATAATTGTACTTTAATTTTAGTGCTCAAAAAAATTTAAGCTTTGTAAAAAAAAAAAAAAAGAAAAAAAAAGATAAAAGTGGTTTTCTAATAAACAAAGTTAATAGTACAGTTTATTTTAATCAATAGATTTTGGAATAATGATAGTTTCCACAATTGAATGTGTTTAAAAACAATAATCTTATAAATGTGCCCCTGAATGGAACACGTACTGGTCATGCCATATCTCCTGGGCAAATTAGAGGATACAGACATTACAGCATGGGATTTCAAATTATTCTTTCTTTGAAAAAAAATATTTTTTTAAAAACAGACATGGAAATGTTTTACCCAAAAGAAGAATCTGCTATGATGATGTGCTATAATGTCTATACACTGAGACCCATGTATTTTTACTTTTCCATCCGTGAAGCTGTGTAGGAGCTTTTCTATTTGCATAGCAAGATGCTATTTTATCGGTACCATACAGCATATTGATTTGTTAATGCATTTCTGAGGCGAGGTGATCAAGAAATTGCAATTCTTTTCAGATTTTTTTAAATTAATTTCTAATATTCATAAATTAGACTCTTATGGCCACTTTACACGTCCCAACATCGTTTCGATATTGGATACAATGGCACGGGAGCGCGCACTTTTTTGGGAGAAATCACAGATCGCATAGGAGCTGTCACACAGGGTGATATCGGCAGGCAACACAACTGCGATGTCTACGCCCCCTTTGTACGTGCGACCCAGGGATGACCATTTAACATGGGAATGAATAAGGGAAGTTGGTCTCCAAGTCGGGGTTGGGCTTTCAAACAGCATGATCCTGCCAGATCGTCCATCCAATATCGGGCAGTTGGAGAGCCTGCTCATTTCTTCCACGAACCACGTGACTTTTTGTCGAAGTTGGATGACGATATCGGGACGTGTAAAGTGGCCATCAGACTGGAGCATGATTACAGAGCGGGCAATATCTGTGCCAGCCCTATTTTCTTCATGTGTATCCTTGCATGTGGTGCAAAAAACCACTGGCTCCCTTCGGTGCAATAGTTTTTCATTCTTGTATGCAGGATTATTGGTCTTAGTATAGTGGATTATATTGTGTATGGAGACAACTTGTTTTTTCTTACATCAAAACAGAGAAGATTATTTTCATTAGAGATTAGCTGTAGAGCCCAGCGTTGCCCGGGCATAATGCCCATATGTGGTTGTGCTCATATATGGTAATATGGCCCATAAATGACAATATTGCCCATGTATGGTAATTTATGTTTATATATGCATCATAGCTCCACCCATCCCAGTAGACCTGCCCCTTCATAGCTCCACCTCTACACATACAGTACAGACCAAAGGTTTGGACACACCTTCTCATTCAAAGAGTTTTTTTATTTTCATGACTATGAAAATTGTAGATTCACACTGAAGGCATCAAAACTATGAATTAACACATGTGGAATTAAATACTTAACAAAAAAGTGTGAAACAACTGAAAATATGTCTTATATTCTAGGTTCTTCAAAGTAGCCACCTTTTGCTTTGATTACTGCTTTGCACACTCTTGGCATTCTCTTGAGGAGCCTCAAGAGGTAGTCATCGGAAATGGTTTCCACTTCACAGGTGTGCCCTGTCAGGTTTAATAAGTGGGATTTCTTGCCTTATAAATGGGGTTGGGACCATCAGTTGTGTTGTGCAGACGTCTGGTGGATACACAGCTGATAGAAAAATTGGGAAAACTTTGAAAGTGTCCCCAAGTGCAGTTGCAAAAACCATCAAGCGGTACAAAGATACTGGCTCACATGAGGACCGCCCCAGGAAAGGAAGACCAAGAGTCACCTCTGCTGTGGAGGATAAGTTCATCCGAGTCACCAGCCTCATAAATTGCAGGTTAACAGCAGCTCAGATTAGAGACCAGGTCAATGCCACACAGAGTTCTAGCAGCAGACACATCTCTACAACAACTGTTAAGAGGAGACTTTGTGCAGCAGGCCTTCATGGTAAAATAGCTTGTTTGGGCTAAAGAACACAAGGAATGGACATTAGACCAGTGCAAATCTGTGCTTTGGTCTGATGAGTCGTTTGAGATATTTGATTTCAACCACCGTGTCTTTGTGCGATGCAGAAAAGGCAAACGGATGGACTCTACATGTGTGGTTTCCACAGTGAAGCATGGAGGAGGAGGTATGATGGTGTGGGGGTGCTTTGCTGCTGACACTGTTGGGGATTTATTCAAAATTGAAGGCATACTGAACCAGCATGGCTACCACAGCATCTTGCAGTCAGTTTACGTTTAGTTGGACCATCATTTATTTTTCAACAGGACAATGACCCCAAACACACCTCTAGGCGGTGTAAGGGCTATTTGACCAAGAAGGAGAGTGATGGGGTGCTACGCTAGATGACCTGGCCTTCACAGTCCCCAGACCTGAACCCAATCAAGATGGTTTGGGGGTGAGCTGGTTCGCAGAGTGAAGGCAAAAGGGCCAAGAAGAGCTAAGCATCTCTGGGAACTCCTTCAAGACTATTGGAAGACCATTTGCGGTGACTACCTCTTGAAGCTCATCAAGAGAATGCCAAGAGTGTGCAAAGCAGTAATCAAGGCAAAAGGTGGCTACTTTGAAGAACCTAGAATATAAGACATATTTTCAGTTGTTTCACACTTTTTTGTTAAGTATATAATTCCACATGAGGTAATTCATAGTTTTGATTCCTTCAGTGTGAATCTACAATTTTAATAGTCATGATAATAAAGAAAACTCTTTGAATGAGAAGGTGTGTCCAAACTTTTGGTCTGTACTGTAGTCCCAAGGACAAGGCTATGTGGAGGAGGCGGGGATATGTGGAGATGCAGGCTGTGAAGTGGGCACATTTTTTTGTCAATAAATTGGACACTCCTCTGATGACTGTGGGAGAAAAGCCATTTATTTGTCCAATTTTCATATCTAACACTAAAATGTTAATACTTAGTTAGATAGCCCTTGGCCTTGATGACTGCCTGGCATCTACTTGGCATGCTATCTACCAGTTTGTTTAAATCAAATGGTGTGATGATATGAAACCATGATTTGATGATGGCTGTAATGAGTTCCTGCTTGTTTGAAGCCCACTGTTTTGACCCAAGCCCAAATATTCTCAATCGGATTGAGATCTGGGCTGTTTCCTGGCCAATTCAATAACTGGACATTATTGTCCTTGAATCCAGAGAGACATTTTTTAGCTGTATGGCATGGGGTTCCATCTTGCTGAAAAATGAACGGTGTCTCTTCACCAAATACATCACGTGCCGAAGGAATGAGTTTAGGCTGAAGGACTTTCTTGATGTACTTTTCAGCATTAATTGTGCCTTCAATTACATACAGCCTACCAACTGCATCTCTGGACATGTAGCCCCATACCGTAACACTCAGAGGATGCTTCATGGTGGGTACTGTACACTCTGGCAAGCAATCTTCTCCAGGTAGTTTGGCACTGCCAAAGATGGATATGTGTGTCTCATTGTTACATAAAACATTTCTCCATTGTTCAATGGTCCATTTAGAATGTTTTTAGACCCACTGCAGACATTTCTGACGGTCTGAGGCATTCAAAAATGGCTTTTTACGTGGTATTCTGGCTCTTAACCCTGCATTTACCAATTGTCGTAGAACTGTCCGACACTGTCACTCCAGTGCTGACAAGCTCCTTGTTGATGTCAACAGCAGTTTATTTCCTGTTATTTAGGGCAATTCTAACAATTCTTCTATCAGTCTGAGGAGTTGTAGCCTTCTTCCATCCTCTACCTGGCTTATTCTTTATTGAACCAGTCTCTTGAAAGTGCTTGCACTGGCCGGTGAGATCCCTTTTCCAATTTGTGCTGCAATTTCCCGGTAACTGTACCATTCTTAGCCAAAGTTGTTACTTTAAGAGATCTACTTAGGTGAGCACTTCTGTCTAATACTGCTGGCCATTTCAAAAATCTGACATTTAAACGAAAAAATTGTGAAAATCACTTAATACCGTGTTTCCCCGAAAATAAGACACTGTCTTATATTAATTTTTGCTCCGAAAGGTGCACAGTGTCTTATTTTCGGGGGTGTGTCTTAAATGAGCCCCAAAAAAAATTAACAGAAAAGCAGCCTCCCATCGCAGTACCATAACCCACTGCAGCAGCCTCCCATTATCCCAGTACTGTATCCCACTGCAGCAGCCTCCCATTATCCCAGTACTGTATCCCACTGCAGCAGCCTCTCATCCCAGTACCGTATCCCACTGCAGCAGCCTCCCATCACAGTACCATATCCCACTGCAGCCTCCCATGTGTGTACACACACACAACACACACACACACACCACACCCACACCACACACACACCACACACACACACTTTCACTTTCTTACCGTACTTCTTTCTTTTCACTTTCTTTCCTCTGCAGTGCTGCTTTGGTGGTGCACAGTGCAGGAGCCTCGGGCCAATCACAGCCCAGGAACAATCAGAGGCTACTGACATCAGCTGGCCCATAATTCCGGCGCTGTGATTGGCACAGGCTCATGGGCGGAGACAAGCACAGAGCTCCGGAACTGTGATTCACGGCTGCACTCCTGGGCTGAGAGCACTGCAGCGGCAGGAGAGTGATACATTGTGGCGGGCACCGGACAGCGGGGAGCGAGACACAGATGCATGCCCCGGTCTTGTGGTCGGTGGCATGCTGATGAGGTAAGCCTTATAATCGGGGGATGCCTTATATTAGGAGGTAGGGCGCCCCCCCAAGCATGCCTTACTTTCGGGGGGCGCCCTATTTTCGGGGAAACAGGGTATGTCATTATATCACACTGGTAAATTGCAAATTTATTTAATTATTAAATTAAATCACAGCTTAATTTTTATTAGCTGGCTACTCTACAAAGATGCAGTCATTAATGCTGCACATGAAATAAAAGTTAAGCAAATGCATGTCAATTTTTTATCATAAAATTCAGAGACAGTATAACTATTAATTGCTTACATTTTGATGACAAACTGGCTGTATGGAGTGGGCGTGGCTATGTGGAATGAGTGTGGTTACATGGAGTGGACAGAGCTAATGCCACATGCATACACAAACATACATACATACACTCAGCTTTATATATTAGATTGAACAGTTGAAAGTTTAATGACTCCATGTCCTGTTACAAACTGGTACACAGTGTCAGAGATACAATGAACTTGTTTTTACTGGAGAATTCCCTTATCACCTGTCAAAATGAGAGGTGATAACTTATTGATCGTGTGTGGGTCCGATTGCTGAGACTCGAACCAAACAGCAGAATGAGGCATTTTCATTACTGTTAAAGCTCATTTGTGGCGCCCCACTGGTCGGGATGCCACAGAGGGGTACTGCACCCATATAAGAGTGTGCAGTATTCCTGTGACTAGGGAATTGGAATGATGCACAAAGGACCCTCCCACAAAACATCCACAGACACCGTATGTAGGGGACCATGGGTGGACCTGCTGAAGGGAGGACCCAGTCCCATGGGAGGAGTGACATGGTAGAAAAGTGTGTGGGTGGGAGGAGAGTAAGGCAGTCAATGAGAACAGTCGGAGAGCTCCGTTGGGGAGCAAGTAGTGCAGGATAGTGGAGAACCTGTCAGGATAGAAGAAGATCTTAAGGGCACCAGGCAGTGCGGTGTGCCTGAATCTGGACCCTAATGTCTACCGACCGGAGGAATCTGTCCCAGAACAAAGGACCAACATCACAAAGCATTCACTAATCTCAGGGAGACCAGTCCCTGACTCCTAACATCCTCCCGGAGGGCAATGCGCCTAGGAATTCACTGTGTTGAGCGCTTTAGCCAGCTGCCCACAGTGTTTTCTTGGACTGGTCTCCCTGAGATCAGTGAATGCTTTGTGATGTTGGTCTACTAGGCCTTGCTTCCACCTAGCCAGAATCCTACTTCACACTGATGAGGGGCAACACCCCGAAACAGCTGTCTGTGGATGGATACCTGGCCTTGGTATTTCCTTGTCATATCTCTAAGCTTGTAAAAGAGCTGGATATTGACTAAAAGGGCCACTTAACATTGTGGCTATGGTGTTCTCCGCAAGGAGCCACCCCTTGACTTGGTCCTTCCCTGGAGGGATATCTGGCTAGTACTGTGTTTGAGACTCCTAACCGAGGCTCCACAGACTCTATTTGCATATCCAGAACAGAGGACCGGCTCTGAGCACTGTGCAGGAGTCTATCCCTGAGCCGTCGAACCAGAGGCCCGAGCTTCTAGAGAAAGTCTCAGCTGAACGCCTAGCGCATCCTTAAAAAGGCACCATATAGGGTCCGGGGGACCTGGAGAGGAGTCCTCCAGAGAGGATCCATAAGAGCTGGCCCGAGGCTCTGTGTGCAGGAGCGCTGAAGGAGACAGGGAGAGTGCAGTGAGGGACTGGATAGGAACGTCAGGCATACCACCAAGGGTCATGAGTAAAGCATCCTAGTTTCCCAGTGACTACCCAGGCCAGGCAGACCCGAAAAGACTGTGTTGTCTGTCAACCTGCTTTAAAGAACTGCCAGTAACCCTGTACAGAGTGAAAAGACTGTGTGGCGTAGTTTATTATCTCCACCTCATGAATCGCCGACTGCAGCAGGGGAAGGACAAGTGACAAGGCCTGGTGTAAACTCTGTCCCTGTGTGAAATCATAAACATACTGCCCCGAGGATCCTGCTCCACCTACGGGGAGCGTAACCATCTTGCTGCTTCACCATCATCCCCGAGGTCTGTCCCGCAGCGCCGGTAACATTACCGGTACTATAGGTAGCGTCACAAAACACTTATTTTATTTTCATTGATTCTTTTCAGCGACCACCAGGGCCACGGGACCAGGCACAGGCCCCAGTGACATACCCCGTGAATTACAACGCCCTGGACTGGGTACCCCAAGGCCCTGGGGCTGGTCACATCCACACAACCATATTGTTAGTATGAGTGCTATTTGTGAAAAAAAATGGACAGCACTGGGACCTAACATATATTATTCAATGGGGCAGTGCAGATAACTGATTTTTGGCACTGACAGAATCTGTGTGTTAACCTGTTTGCGACATTGGACGTACTCAATAGGTCCAGAAAGCCTTTGCATTCCCAATGTTGGATGTATCCAGTACATCATGGACGTCCTGCGGGTACCACGGCTGTGCCCGCATGATTGCCACTGTGTCTGCAGCTGATCTTACAGCTGAGACCTGACACTCACTGCTAGGACCACTCTTGGCAGTTTAACCCCCTAAATGTTGCAATTAATGTGATTGCAGCATTTAGCAGGCAAGGAGAGGAATTGGGATCCTCTCCTGATCGATTGGGTGCCCATGACGTCATTATGGGGACCCAATCTCTGCCAAGGTGACCCGGGGTCATTGCCATGACGAACCCCCGGGTCACCTGACTATGGAAAGCCTTGCGTACCATGCTAAATGCATGGTGCGCAAGACAGACTGTGAATGCTGCAAGGTAGTGTCAGAGCTGTGAGCAGCTGCACATAGCTCTAACACTCACATACAATCCAGTACAGTGCTGGTGTACTGTAGTGGATTGTATGTGATGAAATCGTTGCAGATGATTGTGGAGGGTTATTATGGGGGGTAATAAAGAGAGCAGAAGAGGGTTGCCTTTGTGTTCTTTTTCAAAATAAATAATTTTTCTCTGTGTGTGTACTATTTATTATTTACTTAGAGGTTCATACTAGTTGTGTCTAATATTGGCCTGACAGTTTGAACTTCGTCCTTAGTGCCAGCTGACAATACAAAGCTGCCATTAACCACTTATCCAGTCAGCCACTGCTACATGGCAGAGTCAGGTGCAGCGCCAGAAAATGGCGCTTCTATAAAAGTGCCATTTTCATGGGGTGGCTGCAGGCTGCAATTTGTAGCATGGGGTGCTCAGAATGCTTGGGCCTCTGCATGCTGACGATTGCAGCCCTCAGCTGCCTAATTGCACCTGACTGGAATCCAAAAATACGGCGAAACACCACAACATTTTTTTTTTCATTATTTCACAAAATAATATTTTAAAAAAGGGCTCCGCTGTATTTTGATTACCAGCCAGGTAAAACTAGGCAGATGGAGGTGTTTGGCAACCCATACCTGCCTGCTGACCAAAACTACAGCGGTGCCCCATGTCACATTATGACTAGGGATGGGCGAATCTACTCGCTAGGACTCGTTACTCGGCGAGTAGTAAGGGACTCGCAGGACTCGGTACTCTGCGAGTTTCCCAGCGTTTACTCGCACGAGTCCAATGCAAATCATTGGTAACGCTGACAAAACTAGGATTGCCATTGTTTGCATTAGACTCGGCTACTGTGCCAGTGATAGCAGGGAAACTCGCAAATAACTGCTGTTACATTGCGAGCCGAGTCCAGCTGTCTTCTCTGTGCAGCTCCAGGGTCCTAGAGCCCGCCTGCTCACAGAGATGATGTAGCAGTGCTGAGATTGTTCTCAGTCTGCTCATTCCCTGTGCATAGACATCTATATCTATGCACAGGGGATGTAGCAGAGAGGACATCGCGTTTTGGACTACGTCGGACGGAAGAGGATTTTTTTAATTAAAGATGGAGTCCCTAATGGCTTTTTTTTTATTTCAAATAAAAATTTTTCTCTGTGTTTTTTTAACCCTTTATTGGAGATTCTTAGTGGCTGGGTCAAACGTGGCCTGACATTAAGAGTCTCGGGCTTAATACCAGCTTGTATAACAAAGCTGGTATTAACCCCTTTATTACCCAGCGTGCCACCGCCACCAGGGCCGCTGGAAGAGCGGGGTTCAGCGCCAGAGGATGGCGCTTCAATGAACGCGCCATCTTCTGGGGCGGCTGCGGGCTGCAATTTGCAGCGGGGGGTGCCCAGAAAGCTTGGGCATCCCTGCGCTGCGGATTCCAGCCCCCAGCTGCTTAGCTGTACCTGGCTAGAAATAGAAATTGCCCGGAGCCCCACGCATTTTTTTTTTATTATTTCATGAATTTCAGAGTCTCAGAGTCAGAGTCTCAGAGTCAGAGTCTCAGAGTCTCAGAGTCTCAGAGTCAGAGTCTCAGAGTCAGAGTCAGAATCTCAGAGAGTCAGAGTCAGAGTCAGAATCTCAGAGAGTCAGAGTCAGAGTCAGAATCTCAGAGAGTCAGAGTCAGAATCTCAGAGAGTCAGAATCTCAGAGAGTCAGAGTCAGAATCTCAGAGAGTCAGAGTCAGAATCTCAGAGAGTCAGAGTCAGAATCTCAGAATCTCAGAGTCTCAGAATCTCAGAGTCTCAGAGAGTCAGAGTCAGAGTCAGAATCTCAGAGTCTCAGAGAGTCAGAGTCAGAGTCAGAATCTCAGAGAGTCAGAGTCAGAGTCAGAATCTCAGAGAGTCAGAGTCAGAATCTCAGAGAGTCAGAGTCAGAATCTCAGAGAGTCAGAGTCAGAATCTCAGAATCTCAGAGTCTCAGAATCTCAGAGTCTCAGAGAGTCAGAGTCAGAGTCAGAATCTCAGAGTCTCAGAGAGTCAGAGTCAGAGTCAGAATCTCAGAATCTCAGAGTCTCAGAATCTCAGAGTCTCAGAGTCAGAGTCAGAATCTCAGAGAGTCAGAGTCAGAATCTCAGAGAGTCAGAGTCAGACTCTCAGAAAGTCAGAATCTCAGAGAGTCAGAGTCAGAATCTCAGAATCTCAGAGTCTCAGAGTCAGAGTCAGAATCTCAGAGAGTCAGAGTCAGAATCTCAGAATCTCAGAGTCTCAGAGTTAGAGTCAGAATCTCAGAGAGTCAGAGTCAGAATCTCAGAGAGTCAGAGTCAGAATCTCAGAGAGTCAGAGTCAGAATCTCAGAGAGTCAGAGTCAGAATCTCAGAGAGTCAGAGTCAGAATCTCAGAATCTCAGAGTCTCAGAGAGTCAGAGTCAGAGTCAGAATCTCAGAGAGTCAGAGTCAGAATCTCAGAGAGTCAGAGTCAGAATCTCAGAGAGTCAGAGTCAGAATCTCAGAGTTAGAGTCAGAATCTCAGAGAGTCAGAGTCAGAATCTCAGAGAGTCAGAGTCAGAATCTCAGAGAGTCAGAGTCAGAATCTCAGAGAGTCAGAGTCAGAAACTCAGAGAGTCAGAGTCGGAATCTCAGAGAGTCAGAGTCAGAATCTCAGAATCTCAGAGTCTCAGAATCTCAGAGTCTCAGAGAGTCAAAATCAGAATCTCAGAGTCTCAGAGAGTCAGAGTCAGAATCTCAGAGAGTCAGAGTCAGAATCTCAGAGAGTCAGAGTCAGAATCTCAGAGAGTCAGAGTCAGAATCTCAGAATCTCAGAGTCTCAGAATCTCAGAGAGTCAGAGTCAGAATCTCAGAGAGTCAGAGTCAGAATCTCAGAGAGTCAGAGTCAGAATCTCAGAATCTCAGAGTCTCAGAATCTCAGAGTCTCAGAGAGTCAGTCAGAGTCAGAATCTCAGAGAGTCAGAGTCAGAATCTCAGAGAGTCAGAGTCAGAATCTCAGAGAGTCAGAGTCAGAGTTAGAATCTCAGAGTCAGAATCTCAGAATCTCAGAGTCTCAGAGTTAGAGTCAGAATCTCAGAGAGTCAGAGTCAGAATCTCAGAGAGTCAGAGTCAGAATCTCAGAGAGTCAGAGTCAGAATCTCAGAGAGTCAGAGTCAGAATCTCAGAGAGTCAGAGTCAGAATCTCAGAATCTCAGAGTCTCAGAGAGTCAGAGTCAGAGTCAGAATCTCAGAGAGTCAGAGTCAGAATCTCAGAGAGTCAGAGTCAGAATCTCAGAGAGTCAGAGTCAGAATCTCAGAGAGTCAGAGTCAGAATCTCAGAGAGTCAGAGTCAGAAACTCAGAGAGTCAGAGTCGGAATCTCAGAGAGTCAGAGTCAGAATCTCAGAATCTCAGAGTCTCAGAATCTCAGAGTCTCAGAGAGTCAAAATCAGAATCTCAGAGTCTCAGAGAGTCAGAGTCAGAATCTCAGAGTCTCAGAATCTCAGAGTCTCCAAGTCAGAGTCAGAATCTCAGAGAGTCAGAGTCAGAATCTCAGAGAGTCAGAGTCAGAATCTCAGAGAGTCAGAGTCAGAATCTCAGAGAGTCAGAGTCAGAATCTCAGAATCTCAGAGTCTCAGAATCTCAGAGAGTCAGAGTCAGAATCTCAGAGAGTCAGAGTCAGAATCTCAGAGAGTCAGAGTCAGAATCTCAGAGTCTCAGAATCTCAGAGTCTCAGAGTCAGAGTCAGAATCTCAGAGAGTCAGAGTCAGAATCTCAGAGAGTCAGAGTCAAAATCTCAGAGAGTCAGAGTCAGAATCTCAGAGAGTCAGAGTCAGAATCTCAGAATCTCAGAGTCTCAGAATCTCAGAGTCTCAGAGAGTCAGTCAGAGTCAGAATCTCAGAGAGTCAGAGTCAGAATCTCAGAGAGTCAGAGTCAGAATCTCAGAGAGTCAGAGTCAGAGTTAGAATCTCAGAGTCAGAATCTCAGAATTTCATGAAATAATTTTAAAAAAATGCGTGGGGCTCCGCGCAATTTCTATTTCTAGCCAGTTACAGCTAAGCAGCTGGGGACTGGAATCCGCAGCGCAGGGATGCCCAAGCTTTCTGGGCACCCCCGCTGCAAATTGCAGCCCGCAGCCGCCCCAGAAGATGGCGCGTTCATTGAAGCGCCATCTTCTGGCGCTGAACCCCGCTCTTCCAGCGGCCCTGGTGGCTGTGGCACGCTGGGTAATAAAGAGGTTAGGGCCAGCTTTGTATTATCAGCTGGCCCTAAGCCCGAAATTTATGGCGGTCACGCAACACAGAGAAAATTTTTTATTAGAAATAAAAAAAAAAGACATTAGAGACTCCATCTTTAATTTAAAAAAATCCTCTTCCGTCCGACGCAGTCCAAAACGCGATGTCCTCTCTGCTACATCCCCTGTGCATAGATATAGATGTCTATGCACAGGGATGAGCAGACTGAGAACAATCTCAGCTCTGCTACATCATCTCTGTGCAGAGACATTCATGTCTGTACACAGGGAATGAGCAGACTGAGAACAATCTCAGCTCTGCTACATCAGGCAGCAGGCGGCCTCTAGGACCCTGGAGCTGCAGCAGCCAGCACACTGAGCAGACAGGACTCTTATCTGTGCGAGTTTCCCAGCGATTACTGTTGCAAAGTAAACGAGTCCAATGCAAATCAATGGCAAAACTAGGATTGCTTCAGGCTGAAGCTTCCGAGACACATTTGCGATTTGTAAATCTCACACTACTCGCTATTACTCGCTTCCCCATTCATTAACATTGGATTCGCTAGACTCGCAACGAGTAGCGAGTCCTGTGCTCAGACTCGCTAGAGTCAAGCGATTCCGAGTAATTTAGGATTCGCCCATCACTAATTATGACATCTTAAAACCTTTTTTTTTCCCAAAATCCTCATGAAAAAAACACAGTAAAAACACTATGCTTTTTCATAATACCAGCAAAAAAAGGGGATTAAAACACGATCAAAAAGTTGAATGTAAATAAAAATTGTATAACTGGAAATGTCATCTTTCCCCGCAAAAAAATAAACTACCACACAATTTTGTCAGTAAAAAAATAAAAAAGTTACAGCTCTCAGAATACAGAAATGCAAACAATTATTTTTTTTCTTTAAAATTGCTTTATTGGTGGAAAAGCCGCAAAACAAAATACTATATACAGTAAATGATATATCGCTGTTTGTACTACCTGGATCACAGGTATCCAACTCAAAGATTAATGTGGCACTTTCCAAAAAAATCTTTCATATATCCTTATCATATATGTGAAAAAAATGAAAAATTTTATTCCAGATATAATCAATAAAACACAACGCGTTTCGGCTAATTTTTCCGCAATAGCTTTCTAAAGATAATAGAAAATAGAATCAAAAACACAAAAAAACATGGTCAGCACACAAAAGTTCTTCCATTATAAAGGAAACAAAATTAGTAGGAGTGGTTGTGTGGCGCCCCTGTGGATCCAGTCTCCACAGAGGTACTGCACCCTTGTTAGGGTGTAGTATCCCACTCACTGGTAAGGGGGTGCAGACTGATATATAAATTAACAAGTATCTCCAGGTCCAGTCATCCCTGCCCAGAATGAACCCTCCAGATCCCTATCCCTAGGAAAGTGAGCCACCCACATTAAACTTTTAATGACATGGCCAGGGTTACGGAGTCGGGTCTCGGTCCCTGTGAGCCTCCTGATGAAGCCTCATGAAAGCCCCGTTCCGAGTATCCTAAAGCCCTGGAGGGGCATGTCAGTTGTTCACAGAGAAAGGAAATTGCTACAACCACACCTATCCTACAAAGGTTTTTTCATATGCACTTTTCCTTTACCAAGGGGACATACTCCTAGAAATTGTATATGTGAAACTATTTAAATCAATTTTTACCTTTTTTTTCCTTTTTTCTTTATAAAAAACGTAGATATAAATAAGATAAAAATTTCTAAAATTCACTGCGTTGTTTCAACATATTGAAAGCAGATAAAATAATCAATATTAAAAACTTATATTTTCTACACCACATCATTCAATCCATTGCAGGTGTTAAACCCAATCCTTAAAAGGAAACCTTCCCTAGTTTGTACAGACTGGAGAATAAACTTGTCCTATCACTTTTTTGATATGGCGAACGGTATAAGAAAAAAAAAACAATTCCTGAATTTCAGTTTCTGACTCTGCCTTACAGATAGCAGAATAGAAAGCGGTCAAAAAAAATAATGTGGCCCAAAATGGTACCAAAAAACTCCAACTCATCCTGCAAAACACAAGCCCTCACATGACTGTCGGCTGAAAAATAAGAAAAACTGCAGCCTTCAAAATTCAGTGAAGCAAAAAAAACGTTATTTAAAAAAAACAAAAAACGTTTTTAGCGCAATAGTAGTCAAACCTAAAAAAAGTACTTTATAAATCAGGCATCACTGTAATCGTATTGACCTAGCTAATAAAGTTATCTAATGACTTATGGCCACTTTACACGCAGCTACAGGTAACAGGTTTTCCACAGGTAACTTACTGGCTGCAGTGAAATCATGGAGACATAGTTCTATCTTGTTGCTGTGTACAAATGGAATAATCTCTCCATGATTTCACTTCAGCCAGTAAGTTACCTGTGGAAAACCTGTTAATTGTAGCTGCGTGTAAAGTGGCCATTATACCGCAACCGTGTAAAAAATAGTAGTAATGCCAATTCGTCAGGTGATGTCGATATGTACTCTATGTTCTGCTTCCCAAAGATTACAGTATGGCCAGGGGCGTAACTACCACAGCTGCAGGGGTTGCGATCGCACCTGGGCCCTGCAGCCTAGGGGGCCCCAAAAGTCATTTTGGCCTATAGAAAAAGACTAATACTATTAAAGATTTGCAATAATTTCGGTGCCCCGTTGGAGCTTTTGCATCAGGGCCCCTGGGCCTGAAGTTATGCCACTGAGTATGGCGCAGCTCATGTTTATCTTGTGCTCTACGCTACACACTTAAACAGGCGATTATGAGTAAATCTCTGAAGTACGTAATTCTGACAAAATTCGCAAGGGAAAATTCCCTGTAATGAGGCAGAAGGAGTTACTTTGAACTCCCATCTAACCTGCGGCCAGGCAGCGTCCATATTTTTATGCTTCTTTTGTGGTCAACCACCATTTTGTGATTCTTTGAAAGGAAGGACACCCTGAAAAGAGGCCAAACAGGGTCCAAAGTAACATTTCTGCCTCATTAGTGAATGGATCCGTTGTGGCTTCACCTGAATCACATATTTTGAAGATGTAGCTAGAAACTCAATTGTAAGTGCTCAGCATAGAGCACAGGATAAATGTGGACTGATCCAAAATGTTCTGTACCCAAATCACCACCAATAGCATTCAACTCAACCCACAAAAACACAGGTATCCACGAAGGTCCATTATCTGTTAGTGAACATTGCACTCCCAAACCATTACAGCTAAATCTGAAATCCAATATGGCGCTTCTTCCTTTCTGAGCTTTGCACTGTACCCCAAAAGTTGTTTTCAATCACAAATGAGGTACTGATCTACTCAAGAGACTTTGCAGAACAAACTGTAGGGTACATTTTCTCCTGTTGCCCTTGTGAAAATACAAAATTTGGGACTAAAACATTTCTGTGGGAAAAGTGTGATTATTTTTTTCTTTTCACAGCTCAACGTTTTAAAATACTGTGAAGCACCTGAGGGTTAAAGGTGCTCACCACACATCTACATAAATTCCTTGAGGGGTCTAGTTTCCAAAATAGGATCAATTTTGGAGGGTTTGAATTGTTTAGGCACATCAGGAGCTCTCCAAATGTGACATGGTGTATGCTAAAGGATAAATAGGGAGCGCACATAGGGTGTTATCGTCTTAATAAATAGTCCAGTCCCCCCCAATCAGTGTGACTCACCTGCGGCGGTTGTGAGAGCCACTTGAGGTCAGCGCAGACTACAAAGCTCAGCTTTTTCTTTGCTGGAAATTATGGTGTATGCTAATGATTCCAGCCAATTTTGAGTTTGAATGTCTCCCCTTCGCTTCTGAGCCCTGCAGTGTGGCCAAATAAGGCTAAGTTCACATCAGGTTTTTATGCGTTTTGATACAATGTTTTCTCAGCTGCGTTAATGCATATAAACTCTGTCAAACGCATTTGTTAATGCACTCATAGACTTGTATGGGTAAACGCATGCAAACGCAATGTAAAATGTGGTTGAGTTTGAATGCATGTGTTTTTTTACCCAACGTACAGGAAACAGTGCTAGCAATGCTTCCTGTGTACTGGGTAAAAAACACAGGCGTTCAAATGCAACCACATTTTACATTGTGTTTGCAATGTATTTGCATCAAAAACCTAATGTGGCAAGGCCCTAAAGGTTTTCTGCCATATATGATGTATCAGGGTACTCAAGAGAAATTGCACTACAAATTTTGGTGTCCATTTCCTCTCATTACCCTAGTGAAAATAAAAAAATTACCGTATATACTCGTGTATAAGCCGACCCGTGTATAAGCCGACCCCCCTACTTTTGCCCCCAAAACCTGGGAAAATCTATTGACTCGTGTATAAGCCGAGGGCGGACCCCAGCACAGGTATACAGCCCCCAGCAGTGTGGTATACAGCAGCCCCAGAGGTATATACAGCAGCCCCAATGGTAGTATACAGCAGCCCCAGAGGTAGTATACAGCAGCCCCAGAGGTATATACAGCCCCAGAGGTATATACAGCAGCCCTAGTGGTGTATACAGCAGCCCCAGAGGTATATACAGCAGCCCTTAGGTAGTATACAGCAGCCCCAGTGGTGTATACAGCAGCAGCAGCTCCAGGGGTGTATACAGCAGCAGCCCCAAAGCTAATTGTTCTATAATTCTGTGAAGCCCCGGGGGGTTCAAGGTGCTCACCACACATCGAGATACATTCCTTGAGGGGTCTAGTTTCCAAAATGGGGTCACTTGTGGGAGTTTTCTACTGCTTAGGTACATTAGTGGTTTCTCAAACGCAACATGGTGTCCGCCAATGATTCCAGCTAAGTTTGAGTTTGAAAAGTCAAATGGTTCTCATTCCCTTCCGAGCCCTGCCATGCACCCAAACAGTAATTTTTCACCACATTTGGGGTATCAGTGTACTCAGGAAAAATTGAACAACAAACCTTGTGGTCCTTTTCTTCCTTTACATTTGTGAAAATACAAAACTTTTAGCGCAAAAAAACATTTTGGAGGAAAAAATTTGATTTTTATTTTCTTGGCTCAACATGCTAAAATTTTGTGAAGCACCAGAGTGTTCATGGTGCTCTTTACACATCTAGAAAAGTTCCTTGAGTGGTCTAGTTTCCAACTTGTAACTTGTGGGGGATTTCCACTGTTTAGGCAAATCACAGGCTCTCTAAACAGGACATGGCATCCGCTAATGATTCCAGTCAATTTTGAGCTTGAATAGTGTTCCTTCCCATCCAATCCCTGCCATGCGCCAAACAGTGGTTTTCAGTCATATGCAGGATATTGCCATAATCAGGAGCAAATGACCTACAAATTATGGGGTTCAACTTTTTCTGTTACCCTCATGACAATAAAAAAAAAATCTGCTGAAAATGTTTGTGGAGAAAATGGGATTTTTTTGTATCTTCACAGCCAAACTGTGAAGCACCTCAGGGTTCAAGGTGTTCACCACACATCTAGAAAAGTTCCTTGTGTGGTCTAGTTTCCAAAATGGGGTCATTTGTGGGAGTTTCTACTATGTAGGCAGATCAGAGGCTCTCCAAATGTGACATGGCATCTGCTAATGATTTCAGCCAATTATTTCCTTGAAAAGTCAAATGGCGCTCCCTACCTTCTGAGCCTTGCAGTGTGCCCAAACAGTAGTTTTCCGCCACATATGAGGTATAAGCGAACTCAGGAGAAATTGCTTAACAACTTTTAGGGTCCATTTAATGCCATTACCCTCTTGAAAAAGCAAAATTTGGTGCTAAATAATACTTTTGAGTAAAAAAAATTACATTAGTTCCTGTGAAGCACCTTAAGAGTAAATAATCTTCTTGAATGTGGTTTTGAGCAGTCTCAGAGGTGCAGTTTTTGAAATGGTGTCACTTTTTGGTGTTTTCTGTCATGAAGGCCCCTGAAAGTCACTTCAAATGTGATGTGGTCCCTCAAAAATTGGCTTTGTAAATTTAGATGGAAATATGAGAAATTGCTGATAAACTTTGAACCCTTCTAACCCCATAACAAAAAGAATTGTTTCCAAAATTGTGCTGATGTGAAGTAGTAGACATGTGGGAAATGTTATTTATTAAAGGGACACTGTCAGGTCATTTTTCAGTATGATACTAATAATACCCTTGAATAATGCCTGGGCAGACCTATTAAAAACATGTAAAATCATTATTGTACTGTTTGTAGTTTCCATGTTATCACCATTGTCAGACCCTGCAGAGAGCTGCTGCATTACTCCTGTCCCATTATAAGCAGAGACGATTAGTCCTGTGCTGTGTAAATATCATGTAATTATGCACACCTCTCTGCAACTCTCCTCCTTCTCAGCAGCTCTCTCCTCCTTCCTCCCTTTGCTAACAGTGCAATGTCAGGTTTCACTTACTGTTCTGATCAGTTGATATCACCATGGAGGGAGAGAGCTACAAGAGGTCTGCACCTTATCTAGACTTCATTTGTTTCTGTAAAGCAGATTACCTGCTGTGCAAATGATAGTTTCTGTGTTGTAGCTCATCTCTTGTGATGCTGCACACAGAGAGCAGAGAGAAGAATACAGTGCCCCACTGATCTCCTGTGCTGTGATGTGACATGCATATTCATGTATGGGGAGTGATAGCAGAGAACTAAGTGGATCATTCACTGTGAGTGACAGATGGAATGATTCTCTTTATTTGCAGTTTACAGAAGATAAAAGGGAAATAATAAAAGAAATACATCAATAGAGAGAGTTTAGAGGAGGAATTAGAAAATTATATCAGTTACATGTGGATTTTTGACCTGACAGTTTTCCTTTAACTATATGTGTGAATTAACTCTCTGGTTTAACAGAATAAAAATCCAAATTTTGAAAATTGTGACATTTTAACATTTTAGCCAATTTTTTTTTGTCACAAATAAACACAAAAAAAAGTGTCCTAAATTTACCACTAACATGAAGTCCAAAATATCATGAAAAAAACAGTGTCAGAATCACTGGGATCCTTCCAGAATTTGAACCTCAGAAATTGACACTGGTCAGAATTGCAAAAGTGGCCTTCTAATTAAGGTGCAAACCATGCTCTGGGGTAAAAGGGTTAAAGGAATTGCAGCATGCACACATTTTCTCCAGAATCAGATGAGACACACCCATTCAAATCTATGAATGCAAGAAAAAAAGATGGATGCCAAATTGTACTTTCATAGATACATAAGAATTCTGTAATGTAGCAGACTATAAATGGACCTATAAATTTATTAACATATATTATAACATATTATTAACATACCGTATATACTCGGCGTATAAGCCGAGTTTTTCAGCCCAAAAATTGGGCTGAAAAGTCCCCCCTCGGCTTATAACGCGAGTCACTGTATACTGTATAAACTGTATACAGTGTATACAGTATACAGGCCCGCCCCCATCAGTATACAGGCCCCCCTGCCTCGTGCACAATCCTGTAAAGGAAGAGATTAGTATACTTATCACTGTCCCGCTGCCGCTGTCCCGCGCCGTCATCGCGCTCCTCCGTTTTCTTCCGGCTTCCTCCGGTCGGCGCAGGCAATGACGTCATTGTCTGCGCGACCGAGGAGGAAACTGGAAGAAGACGGAGGAGCGCGATGGCGGCGGCGGGACAGCGGCAGCGGGACAGTGATAAGTATACTAATCTCTTCCTTTACAGGATTGTGCACAAAGCGGGGGGGCCTGTATACTATGGGGGGCTGTGTACTACCTCTGGGGCTGCTGTATACTACCACTGGGGCTGTATATACCACTGGGGCTGAGTGTATACTACCACTGGGGCTGTATATACCTCTGGGGCTGCTGTATACTACATGGGGCTGTATATACCACTGGGGCTGCGTGTATACTACCACTGGGGCTGTATATACCTCTGGGGCTGCTGTATACTGATGGGGGGCTGTATATACCTCTGGGGCTGCTTATACTACCACTGGGGCTGTGTATATACACCACCACTGGGGCTGCGTGTATACTACCACCGGGGCTGTATATACCTCTGGGGCTGCTGTATACTGATGGGGGGGGCTGTATACTACCCTGGGGCTGCTGTATACTACCATGGGGCTGTATATACCACTGGGGCTGCTGTATACTACCACTGGGGCTGTATATAACTCTGGGGCTGCTGTATACTACCACTGGGGCTGTATATAAGGAATTGCAGCATGCACACATTTCTCAGAATCAGATGAGACACACCCATTAAATCTAGAATGCAAGAAAAAAGATTGATGTCAAATGTACTTTTCATAGATACATAAGAATTCTGTAATGTACAGGACTATAACTGGACCTTTAAATTATTAACATATTATTAACATACCGTATATACCCGTATAAGCCGAGTTTTTCAGCCCAAAAATTGGGCTGAAAAGTCCCCCCCTCGGCTTATACTCGAGTCACTGTATATAACTGTTATACAGGTATACAGTATACAGCCCGCCCCCATCAGTATACAGGCCCCCTGCCTTGTGCACAATCCTGTAAAGGAAGAGATTAGTATACTTATCACTGTCCCGCTGCCGCTGTCCCGCTGCCGTCATCGCGCTCCTCCGTCTTCTTCCGGCTTCCTCCGGTCGGCGCAGGCAATGACGTCATTGTCTGCGCGACCGAGGAGGAAACCGGAAGAAGACGGAGGAGCGCGATGGCGGCGGCGGGACAGCGGCAGCGGGACAGTGATAAGTATACTAATCTCTTCCTTTACAGGATTGTGCACAAAGCGGGGGGGCCTGTATACTGATGGGGGCTGTATACTACCTCTGGGGCTGCTGTATACTACCACTGGGGCTGTATATACCTCTGGGGCTGCTGTATACTACCACTGGGGCTGTATATACCACTGGGGCTGCGTGTATACTACCACTGGGGCTGTATATACCTCTGGGGCTGCTGTATACTGATGGGGGGGCTGTATACTACCTCTGGGGCTGCTGTATACTACCACTGGGGCTGTATATACCACTGGGGCTGCTGTATACTACCACTGGGGCTGTATATACCTCTGGGGCTGGTGTATACTACCACTGGGGCTGTATATACCTCTGGGGCTGCTGTATACTACCACTGGGGCTGTATATACCACTGGGGCTGCGTGTATACTACCACTGGGGCTGTATATACCTCTGGGGCTGCTGTATACTGATGGGGGGGCTGTATACTACCTCTGGGGCTGCTGTATACTACCACTGTGGCTGTATATACCACTGGGGCTGCTGTATACTACCACTGGGGCTGTATATACCTCTGGGGCTGCTGTATACTACCACTGGGGCTGTATATACCACTGGGGCTGCGTGTATACTACCACTGGGGCTGTATATACCTCTGGGGCTGCTGTATACTACCACTGGGGCTGTATATACCACTGGGGCTGCGTGTATACTGCCACTGGGGCTGTATATACCTCTGGGGCTGCTGTATACTGATGGGGAGGCTGTATACTACCTCTGGGGCTGCTGTATACTACCACTAGGGCTGTATATACCACTGGGGCTGCTGTATACTACCACTGGGGCTGTATATACCTCTGGGGCTGCTGTATACTACCACTAGGGCTGTATATACCACTGGGGCTGCTGTATACTACCACTGGGGCTGTATATACCTCTGGGGCTGCTGTATACTACCACTGGGGCTGTATATACCACTGGGGCTGCGTGTATACTACCACTGGGGCTGTATATACCTCTGGGGCTGCTGTATACTGATGGGGGGGCTGTATACTATCTCTGGGGCTGCGGTATACTACCACTGGGGCTGTATATACCACTGGGGCTGCGTGTATACTACCACTGGGGCTGTATATACCTCTGGGGCTGCTGTATACTACCACTGGGGCTGTATATACCTCTGGGGCTGCTGTATACTGATGGGGGGGCTGTATATTACCTCTGGGGCTGCTGTATACTACTACTGGGGCTGTATATACCACTGGGGCTGCGTGTATACTACCACTGGGGCTGTATATACCTCTGGGGCTGCTGTATACTGATGGGGGGCTGTATATTACCTCTGGGGATGCTGTATACTACTACTGGGGCTGTATATACCACTGGGGCTGCGTGTATACTACCACTGGGGCTGTATATACCTCTGGGGCTGCTGTATACTGATGGGGGGGCTGTATACTACCTCTGGGGCTGCTGTATACTACCACTGGGGCTGTATATACCACTGGGGCTGCTGTATACTTCCACTGGGGCTGTATATACCTCTGGGGCTGCTGTATACTACCACTGGGGCTGTATATACCTCTGGGGCTGCTGTATACTACCACTGGGGCTGTATATACCACTGGGGCTGCTGTATACTACCACTGGGGCTGCTGTATACTACCACTGGGGCTGCTGTATACTACCACTGGGGCTGTATATACCTCTGGGGCTGCTGTATACTACCACTGGGGCTGCTGTATATACCTCTGGGGCTGCTGTATACTAACTACTGGGGCTGCTGCTGAATACTACCACTGGGGCTGCTGTATATACCTCTGGGGCTGCTGTATACTAACTACTGGGGCTGATGCTGTATATACCACTGGGGCTGCTGCTGTATATACCACTGGGGCTGCTGCTGTATACTACCACTGGGGCTGCTGTATACCACACTGCTGGGGGCTGTATACCTGTGCTGGGGTCCACCCTTGGCTTATACACGAGTCAATAGGTTTTCCCAGGTTTTGGGGGCAAAATTAGGGGGGTAGGCTTATACACGGGTCGGCTTACACGCGAGTATATACGGTATGTAAAAAATGGATTGCATATGAACTAACATGAAGTCCAAAATATCATGAAAAAAACAGTGTCAGAATCACTGGGATCCATTGAAGCGTTCCAGAATTTGAACCTCAAAAATTGACACTGGTCAGAATTGCAAAAAATGGCCTTCTAATTAAGGTGCAAACCATGCTCTGGGGTAAAAGGGTTAAAGGAATTGCAGCATGCACACATTTTCTCCAGAATCAGATGAGACACACCCATTCAAATCTATGAATGCAAGAAAAAAAGATGGATGCCAAATTGTACTTTTCATAGATACATAAGAATTCTGTAATGTAGCAGACTATAAATGGACCTGTAAATTATTAACATATTATTAACATATGTAAAAAATGGATTGCATATGAACTACGGAAAGGATGACAAATGAGAAAAAATCATCCTTTTTTTTCCTGAATGAAACTCTAACCAATATTTTATACAGTTGTGTGAATGAGCCTTTTGAATTGAACTGCAGTGCATATGCAATAGCACAGCCCCTTCATAGCTCTACCCCTCCACAAAGTCCTTTGGCAGGGATATGTGGAGGTGGCAGAGGTATATGGAGTGAGCATGGTCCCTCCCCTTTATAGCCCCGCCCTTACACATAGCCATGCTCCTCCACATAGCCACACCCCTCCACATAACCCCTTCTCCAAATAGCCCCGCCCATTCCATATAGTCCAGGGCAGGGCTGTGTGTAGGGGCAGAGCTATGTGTTGTGGGTGTGGCTATGGAGTGGGCCCTGGGCATGGCTATGTGGAGTGGGCATGGTTATGTGGGGTGGGCATTGCTATATGGAGTGGACAGAGCTATGATACATACATACAATCAGCTTTAGGCTAGGGTCACCCTTGGAGGGTGACCCACATTTCTTGGATACACTAAACGCTTAGCCCAGTCTACTATAACGGCTAGCATTAACGTCGCTCACTGCCTGGCCACGCTGCTTGATAGCAATCCATAGTTTACCTTGGATGCAGCTATACACAGGGCCCCAGGAAGTGTGCCTTAGCTGAGCGCACAGGCAAACGTTGCAGACAATGTTTTCCTTTGCGCTCAGCTAAAGCGCACTTCCTGGGGCTCTGTGTGTAACCGCATCCAAGGTAAACTATGGGTTACTATGGAGCAGCGTTGCTGGGCAGCAAGCGATGTTAACGCTAGCCGTTACAGCAGACTGGGCTAAGCGTTTAGCAGATCTGAGAAACGTGGGTCACCCTCCAAGTGTGACCCTGGCCTAATATATATAGATTCACTAGAGAAGTAATGAATGTTTTATTGCTAGGATCCCGACAATCATTAGAACAGTGGTCCAAAGCCTTCATTTCCTCCTCACTTAAAGACTACCATCAAGAAGACTTTTCTTTTAATGTGGTCGACCAAGTGTGATGCTGCTCCATTCCAAATCCTAAAAATTATCACTGGCCAGGGTCACATCGGCGTTTTTTGTTTAAAATCCTGATCCGGTTTTGAGCTTTAAAAAAGCTCAAAACCGGACCAGGAAAGGCTCCTGATAGAAGCCTATGCAAAACACCGGATGGCTTCACAAGCCATCCGGTGGCCGGATCCGGCACTGCTGCCTGCGTTTAAAATCATGCAGGCAGCAGTTTTCGCAGCGTTTACCGGGACCGCACTGCGGTCACCGGATGGCTCAGGATGTGTAATCCTGAGCCATCCGGTAACTGCATAGCTTGCGGTTCCCGATCTGGCAAGTTAATAAAGAGTTAAAATAGCTGACCTAAATGACTGTTTGAGGTCTGTAGGGGGGCTTAGACCCCCCTACAGACCGGCCGGCGACTTCTATAGTGTTCTTCTACAATTTCTCAATGGTCACAGGCTCTTCGGAGCCCGTGCATGTAAACCAAAGGGGCCCCCCGTATCACTATACTGGGGTGCATAGACCCCTGTATTACAAATAAGCTGTATTGATGTCTAGTAACGGTTAAATGTGTACATTTGCATTGTAAGTATATACTTACAATATTTTTTCGTAGGCAGAGTGAAGGAAATCCATGGGCGGGGCTGTGTGCAGCAGCCTCCGCCCGCTCCTTCTTGATGTCCGCCCCCTCTGGCCGTAATCCAGTGTTTTGAGGGCGGGCACGTCGTTAATGGGGCGTGGCTAACCGCGGCACATAGTTAGCCACGCCCCTTTAACGACGTCCCCGCCCTCACAAGACTGGATTACGGCCAGAGGGGGCGGGCATCAAGAAGGAGCGGGCGGAGGCTGCTGCACACAGCCCCGCCCATGGATTTCCTTCACTCTGCCTACGAAAGAATGTTGTAAGTATATACTTACAATGCAAATGTACACATTTAACCGTTACTAGACATCAATACAGCTTATTTGTAATACAGGGGTCTATGCACCCCAGTATAGTGATACGGGGGGGCCCCTTTGGTTTACATGCACGGGCTCCGAAGAGCCTGTGACCATTGAGAAATTGTAGAAGAACACTATAGAAGTCGCCGGCCGGTCTGTAGGGGGGTCTAAGCCCCCCTACAGACCTCAAACAGTCATTTAGGTCAGCTATTTTAACTCTTTATTAACTTGCCAGATCGGGAACCGCAAGCTATGCAGTTACCGGATGGCTCAGGATTACACATCCTGAGCCATCCGGTGAACGCAGTGCGGTATTCAGCACACAGTTTTGAAAAAAATGTGTGTGCCCGCCATTGCGTTCACCGCATCCGGATCCGGATGCGGTGAATGCAATTTAGGTTTCCAATGTGACCCTACCCAAAGTCCAGTGTCATATGCATGCTGAAGAAAGCACATTTTATTTGCAAGCAGATTGTACTACTGTAGCCTGGAACCTAAGAACCTTAGGCTAGGGTCACACTTGTGTCATGACCCTAGCCTGGCGCATCCACCATAAACTTAGTGCCAGGCAGGCATAGCGCATAGCGTTATCGGCAGGTAACGCTATGTGCCGCCTGCCTGTGCATTGCTATGGTAACGTGAAGCTTACTGCAGCCGGCAGCTTCACTCCAAAGTCCCGAATATGCGCTTTTGATCAGCGTACAGGAAAATGCTGCAGATCGCATTTCCTGTGCGCTGATCAAAAGCGCATATCTGGGACTTTGGAGTGACCTGCCGGCTGCGGTAAGCTTCACGTTACCATAGCAATGCACAGGCAGGCGGCACATAGCGTTACCTGCCATTAATGCTATGCGCTATGCCTGCCTGGCACTAAGTTTATGACGGATGCGCCAGGCTAGGGTCATGATGCAAGTGTGACCATAGCCTTATGGCCACTTTACACACACCAACTTATCTGTCCAACTTCTGACCAACTTGCTGGTTGCAGTGAAATCATGGACACATTTTTCCATTGTACACAGTCACAAAATGGAGCAATGTGTCCATGATTTCACTGCAACCAGCAAGTTGGTTAGAAGTTGGACAGATAAGTTGGTGTGTGTAAAGTGGCCCTTACTCTTGGGCATATTCAAATCTCTAAGGCTGTGTTCAGACACAGCATATTTACCGCATATTTCTGTATTTACGCGGCACTTTTGAGCACTCGCATAAATGCAGTGAAACGAAATTCTGGAGACGCATTCCAGCAAAAGCTTTTGCTGAAATGTGTTCACACACTGCGCTTTTTGGTGTCTTTTTGCTTTTACTGCAAAGCACATCTGCAAAAGGAATGACCATGGCAATTCTTTTCGCCTTTTTTGGCGCACTTTTCCCATAGGTCACATTGTAAAATGGGCTCTGGAAAAGTGTGCAGGGAAAAGCGCAATGTGTGAATCCAGTCGTGCTTTTCTGCGCGCGTTTTGCGAAAAATTCACTGCAAAAATATGCTGCAAATACGCCGTGTCTGAAAGTAGACTAAAAAGATAATTCAGTTTACTTTGTGTTATTAGGTTCAGTTGCGATTGCTGAAAAGAAAGCCTGAGTTATGAGAGGAAGATGCTTCATGACACCAAGTTCCCTCTTCTTCCTCACTTTACTGGACTGAAAATGTCTCTGGCGCTTTTAGAACTGTCAGTTCCTCTGTATGTGGTACTGAGCGTACTGCAGATGAAATGTTTGGATACCGCAAAGTACACTACTTTTTCCTTGAAACTCTATTCCTAATGGGGGCACTATGCGGAAATAGTAATTGGAAGTGTGATTTGTTAGCTTTCCCTAGAACCAGTGTGATTGCAAAAAGGCATCTATTACCTCTTCCCATGCAACCAATGGGTAAGCTATGATACACATCTATTGCAGCATATGTGTGAAGCCTAACGCTTGTCATCTCCTATTCTGCAGCCAAAATACAGGCCCTAGGCTGTCATTGGCTAGGGTCACATTTGCGATGTGCCCCTAGCCTGCCGGATTCCGGTATTATCTTAGAACTTTTTCCAGCGCCGCATAGCGTTTCCGCTATGCGGTGCTGGAAACCGCTGCCCTTAGTTACCCGCTGTTTACCTGCACGACCTGTCACACAGGCAGCGGCTCGGGGGCGTTTTACAGCGCCGCACAGGAAATCGTGTCTGCAACGGTTTCCTGTGCGGCGCTGTAAAACGCCCTCCGAGCCGCTGCCTGTGTGACAGGTCGTGCAGGTAAACAGCGGGTAACTAAGGGCAGCGGTTTCCAGCACCGCATAGCGGAAACGCTATGCGGCGCTGGAAAAAGTTCTAAGATAATACCGGAATCCGGCAGGCTAGGGGCACATCGCAAATGTGACCCTGGCCATTATCATGATAGTCAAGTTTCGCCTTTGTGACGCAAATATGACTTCTCTGCATATGTTGCAAAAACTATATGCTTTGTTAATGCAAGTACAAGGCATATCTGAAAAAAACATGTCAATGTGCGAAGAGACTCAGTTAAGAAATCCTAAAAGTATATACGGCTAGTGTCACACTTAAAACATGAATTGCGTTCACCGCATCCAGATCCGGATGCAGTGAACTCAATTGTCATCATACCTTCAGCAATCCGGGAACCGGATTGCTGAAGCCGCAATCTGGTGACCGGATTGCTCAGGATGTGTAATCCTGAGCAATTCGGTTAACGGATAGTTTGCTCATCCCTGCTGCCGCAGGAATGAGCAAACTGTTCTATGTATCATAAAATGATTAATTTAATATATAAATGATTGATTAATGTCTCTAGGGAGTGCCTAGTCCCCCTAGAGACCTTACACCCACTCAGGTGGGCTTATACAGCTATAATCTGTAATGTACAAAAGCGCTAGGCTCCTCAGAGCAGCGCGCATGACCCCACAGACTGCCCTCCCATATCTATATACCTGTCCCTGCACCCACTCTTATGATTTATAGCCATCCCTTTAGCAGATCCTAACGATTGTGTAAAGTATATAATACAGGTTATAATCACCTCCTCCTGTGTGAGTTCTCTGTTTCTGTACAAATGTCCAAAGGCGGGGCTGTCTGCTGCTCCCTCCGCCCGCTTATTAATTATGCACGCCCCCTCTTGGCTTGCTGCAGTGCTGAGAGCGTGGCCGCATTATGAAAGGGGCGGGGCTACCGGTATGATGCGATTTTAGCCCCGACCCTTTCATGATGCGGCCACGTGGCAGCATGGTGGCTCAGTAATTAGTACTGAAGTCTGTGATTGAGTCCTGGGCTCAAATCCCACCAAGGACAACATCTGCATGGAGCCTGTATGTTCTCCCTATATTTGCATGGGTTTCCGCTTAGTTCTTTGGCTTACTCCCCTTCTCCAAAGACATATTGAAAGGGAATTTAGTTTGTGAGCTGCAATGGAGATAGTGTTGCTGATATATGTAAAGCGCTGTGGAATTAATGGGGTTATATAAGTGATTAAATATTATTATTACGTGAGAGCTCATAATGTATATAGGAGCCCATATGGGCTTGATGGGTCCATATGCTCATGCTGATTTTAGGAGGTTATCTGGGGCTCATAATGTATATAGTAGGCTATGTGAGGCTCATGAAGTGTAAATGAGATTATGTAGGGCTCATTATGTATATAGGATGTTATGTGAGACTCAGAATGCATATAGGAGGCTATTTTAGGGCTCATTCTGTATATCGGAGGCTATGTTGGGTCTTATGTTGTATTTAGGAGGTTACATGAGAGTGAATGCAGTATTTATGAGGCTATGTGAGGGCTCATGATGTATTAATGAGGCTTTGTTGGGGCTTATGCTTAATTTAGGCGGCTGGATGGGAGCTCATGCCGTATATAGAGAGGCTATGTGGGGTCTCGCTGTATATAAAGGAGCTGTGTGGGGGTTCAGACTGTATACAGAGTGGTTATGTGGAGGCTCACACTGTATATAGAGGGACTATGTGGATGCTCACACTGTAAATAGAAGAGCTGTGTGGGGGCCATATACTGTATATAAGAGGCTATATTGTGGGCTGCTCATCTAATATATAAAGCTGAGTTTATGCGTGTATGTATGTGTGTGTGTGTATGTATGTATGCCCCACCTCTAGCCATATCCCTCCATATACCATGCCCCTTTATAAGCCATGCCCCTTCGTAAGCCACACCACTCCCAGTAGCCCTGCCCAATTAGCATAGCTCTGCCCTTCCACATAACCCTGTCGTGGGACTAAGAGGAGACATGGGGCTATGTGGAGGAGGCGGAGCTATGTGGAGGGGTGGGGATCCTGGGAGGGGCAGGGTTAATGAGATGTGGAGGTATGATGGGATTTGCTATGTGGAGGGGTGGAGCTATGAAGGGGTAGGGTTACCAGTAGATACAGAGCTATGATACATGCACACACATGCATACATACATTACCATATATGGGCATTACATCCGGGCAATGCCGGGCTCTACAGTTATTACTGTATATAGAGGTCTGTGTGTGGATTCATATGGCATATAGGGGGGCTATGTAAGGGGCTCATACTCTACAAAGGGCATTAGGTGTAGGCTCATTTTGTATATAGGGGTGTGTAAATGCTTCTACTTTTAATAAGGGAGTTGTGTATATAGTATATAGAGGATGTCAGTATGCTTAATTCTGCTCAAAATTAAGTGATACAATTAATATTACTATAAAATAATAATCAAAATAAATATGTTAATATTAATATTGAGCATAATTAATTTTTAGATTGTTGGTTCTGCCTTCAACACCAGCCAGGGCCTCTCATGTGGCCCCTCAGAAAAAATAATTGCCTTCCTGTGCCCTAAGATTATAGAATACTAAAGGCTCAATAGACTAAATAAATGGTGTAATAGACTGGCTACTAACAATGCAATAATCATGATGACATAATAAAGACACAATTTTTCTATAAGTCTGCATGAATGGTATCATAAGTAATTACAACCTCCTCTGGATCTTGAAAATTGGAGCCAATCAGCAATTTTAGGCCTCATATTTGTATTCAGCACCACAAAATTAGTTGTGTTCAACTGTTTTCATTGCTGAAACAATTTGGTTGTAGAACAGAATGATGGTGGGTTTACACACACCAATTTATCTGTTCAATATCTGAACAGATCTCTGGTTGCAGTGAAATCATGGACACATTGTATCATTTGTACACAGCCACAAAATGGAACAATGTGTCCATGATTTCACTGCAACCAGAGATCTGTTCAGATATTGAAAAGATAAATTGGTATGTGTAAACCCACCATCACACTTTTGGGCAACAAATTGATTGCTCTCTGTGGAAGAAACCAAATAATAATCTTCAACAAAGAGAAGCACGAGTTGAAAAACTTTATTTGCTACAAAATTATACAAGTAAGGCTAGGGTCACACATAAGCCCTTGGTCCGTTTTTGGCTTCATTTTTGTCATTTTTTTTTTCTAAGTCCAAAAACTGACAGAAAAACGGATTGGATGTAATAAACACCCTGTCCGTTTTTTTCTGGACCTCAAAACATTGCTCTGTCCGTTTTTGAGCCAAAAACGTTGCTAGCAACGTTTTTGGCATCAGTCAAAAAACGCATGCGTTTTTTTTAACATGGGGCCCTATGGGAAACGCATGCGTTAACGCATGGCACATATAGGCACCTGCGTTAACGCATGCGTTAACGCATATGCGTTTTTAATGAAAAAATGACTAAGTCCAAAAACATTCAGGGGTGCAGGAGGCTCAAAAAGCACCCTATAATAAACGGATTGGTGATGAAAATCACTTCCAGAAACGGACTTCTATGTGTGACCCCAGCCTAAAAAGCACATGGAAACAATTGGTACAAAACAGGAAAACTGGCAGGTGACTTACATTGTCACAAAGTACAAATAGTTACCGCAATAGTGACAAGTAAGGGAGATTAGAAAATTGTATATCACAAGGGAGACATATGTATTGAAAAGAACAGAAAAACGTGGAACTATGCTCATATTGCATGAGTTGCAGTGTACATACTGTGAGGCACCGCTGGCATGATCCTCATGGCCGGGGCGCATCACATGCAGGATCAGGGTATGATCCTGTTCACACTGGCCGGTTTGACTCTAATAATACTGTGTGAACCAACTTGAGACACAGGGTTTCATGTTACTAATGAGTGGCTCATAAGATCGAGGAAGCCCTAAGGAAAAGGGATGTAAGGGCTGAGTGCTGACAACCCGGAACACAGGGAGTTAACATAAGCTGTGTGGAAACTGATAATCAGCAGCGAAGGGGGTGTGTCCATGTAGGAGTGGCTGGCACGATAAGAGGCAGCCAGCTGAGTGATTGTGAGGCTGGTGCTGAGAGATTCATTCAGAGACTGGAGATTGTGCTGAGACCAGCCAAGTGCAGAGCAGTCCAGAGGCTCTGTGTGAATGAAGGGAGCATACTAGCTCCATGCCGGTGCCGAGGTCCGAGGTTGTGATAGCACCTGGTGGAGAAGCCGTGGCTGAACCCGGTGGATACTGGTCCGGGCGTGGGGTGAAACACGTCCGGGAAAGGAGCCCTTGGGGGACGCTTGGTGGACCCGTTACCCAGGTAGCGAGACCCGGATCCGTGCCCGGTAAGACAGCGGTTCCCGTGTAACGGAGTGAGCTGTATGCGTGATTAATGCCAGGCGGGCATAACCGCTATTGGGTCCGACTAGGCAGTCGTTAAAGGACCCGTTGATGTATGTAGGGGCTTAGGCAATTGCCCTGAATGTAAGATGATGACCTATGTAAGAACATTGTATAATAATGTGGGAGAAAGTGACCCAGCCAGTATGGATGATGTTGGAGGCGTTCCGTCCCTGTGGGACGAGAGGGAGGCTTGCCCTGCTGCTTGCAGAGGGTACCCGTCGCTCAACCACGACCTCTAATGGTGTGGGTGTGCCTGTGGCCAGAGACAGGGGTCACGAAGGCTCCTAGAAGGGTAACCATGGCTGATCCGTTAGGGTGCTACTCAGACGCAGGGTACAGTCGTTGACCTGGAGACCTGCCATGAGATGAGATGGAGGTTTGGTGGCGACTGATGGCCCGTACCTTGGTGAGTAGGCCACGGTGACGCATGGTTAGCCCGGATTCTACGGTTGACCAGGTCCCTGTTATGGTCATGGAGGAGCCACAGTCCATGGATGTGTTATGATGGGCTGTGAGCGGGTGTAAGAAATGTATGTGATCCATGGACGTTTGAATGATGGATCACATACGGTATGTAAGGTCCCGGTCATGCAGGAATCCTGACTACGGGTAATGTTGGGTCATCAAGCTGGGTGACTAAAGCCAGGCGGCAGGTACCGCCATTGGGACCCACAGGGCCCGTTGAGGTATATGTAATGAAGGTCAGAAGCAGGGGTTAAAAAGGGCTCCTAGAGTGAGGACACCATGGTTGAACCAGGTGGACGCTGACCTGGACATGGGGTGAAACATGTCCAGGAGGGAGCCCCTTGGGGATACATGACATACCCGGTACTCAGGTTGCTCAATCCCTGTTATGAATCCGGAGGGTCATCGTCGAAATATAACGAATGTATTTATTATAAATGTACTGTAAAATGTGTAAGTAGGCCGGAGGCCGTAGGTACCACGGGAGCAGGTGTTAGAGCTCCAATGGGGTTACAGGTCCCGGGTTACTGTAAATGGATATGTGTAATATTTGATGTAATGTATAATGTGATGTGTTTGTGTTAAATGTTAAATGTACTAACCCGGTTATTGATGTTGGTGAGAAATAAACGGGTAGATATTTGAAAAATTATACAAATGTGTTGGCGTCATTACGCAGCAAGCGAGTCCCCCGGCTCGCTACCTCACAATACATAAATGACAATATCCTTAGTACAAGAACATCCAACTACTTGCACAAAACTGAAACATTTATAGTTGCACCATACATATATAACACTGGGAACACAATTTTTTAGGAGTTAGGTCAGACAACTGTTCTTAATTAATTTTTGGACGCTGAATCCAGAAATGATCTCAGTTTTTCACTATCACGTCAAGTTTTTGAACTATAGGATTTTTGTCTTCTCAAAAATATGTAAACTACTGTACCTAAAAAGTGTTTTATTTTTTTTAAATAGTACAAATATGAACAAAAAATTAAATATATAAGAAATAGGCATGACAAATATGTTTTTTAACACTATCATATAGCTCTATATGAGTCGAATTGTAATCAGATAACAAGTCTTATTACAGATATCAGTGCAATTGTGCTTCTCTGGCAGGTAAGTTGTGGAGGAAAAACTTGACGTGCTAGAAAAAAAATGACTACATTTTTGGAATCAGCATGCCAATTTTAGTGTAAATCAGCTCAAAAACCTAACTCAACAGAAATTTTTTTTCAAATTGTTCCCCAGTGTAATGTACACAACTTAGGAGTCAACTTATACTGGCCCCTTTAGTCATGTGAGATGTTACGAAAACGGCTCATCACATGAACCTGACAATATTGCACATATCCATGGTAATGTAGTATCCTGCAAAGAATGAAGGACCCTAAAAACATAAGTCCCCTACATCTGTTTCACAGACCACAAGGGTTTGCTTTTTCAGGGTGCAACAGAGTACCAGGTCAAGCAAACCCTAAAGGTACCTTTACACACGGCAAGTTTTCTAGGAATTTCACTGGCAACTTACTGGTTGCAGTGAAATCATGGAGACATTGTTGCTGTGTACAAATGGAACAATGTCTCCATGATTTGACTGCAACCAGTAAGTTGCCAGTGAAATTCCTAGAAAACTTGCCGTGTGTAAAGGTACCTTAAAGCTTAACTATCCCTTGTGTAGGTTTCCATGGATTCCCATTGGTGATACAGATAAGCTAGATACACTGCACATTCTTGAACGCAATCGTGAAAATTTATTGTTGTGCCAAAAAAAACAAGACAATAGCAACAGGATGCTTCACTATTGTGACACTATATTTGTATGTGATGTTTCAACTACAGTATATAACAGACTTTTTAAAACGGTCACTGCAGAATATTAAAAAAAACTTGAATGAGTATAAAACAGAACATAGAATCAATGCTATGTGACAAATAAAGAAAAGCCACATAATGTTGGGGGATGGAGGAGAAGAGCATCCATGAGTGCATCCATCACTGTGTTAACAGCATAAGATGATGATAACAAAATCAAAACACTTACAGTTGTGCTCAAAATACCCTGGCAGATTTTTTTGCTTTCTTGGTCTTTTGTCAGAGAATATGAATATTAACACAAAAACTTTTTTCCACTCATGGTTAGTGGTTGGGTGCAGCCATTTATTGTCAAACAGTGAACAGTCCATGTCTGTACTTAGCACCCTCATCACCCACAGGTGGTCTAGGGTTGAGATGGGGTCCACCCACTTAGAAGTGGGACAGGGAGGACAAGGAGGACAGGGATGTCAGCATAGGACTCTTCATACCTGAGGTCACCGTGTCATGGTTGATGAGCAAACAGACATTGGTCAATGTATGTACCAAGAACTTCAGAAAATAAAAAAATAAGAATATTGAGTTTTTTGAAAAAAAAACGTAAGTTTTTAAATTTTTCCTCATATACCGCTTGTTAGCATGTGTGTATTATTGGTAGTAGCTGAGTGCTGCAGAGAAATTTTTTTCTGGTTGTTTGATCCAGCGTCCCTGCTGGCACCAGTTCACACTATGTCTTTGAGTGCTGTGCAGTTTTTTCAGGTTTTTTTTTATACATATATATACACATATATGCACACAATACAAGTAAACAGTACCAATATGAAGTGAACTACAAATGGGGAAAAAGGTATCACCTGATCACAGCGATATGACAACTTTTGCACGAATAAGGTATTAAATTGTTCTACAAGTGTAAAAGTCTATAGGCGACTGAACTGAGTATAGATAGGAGTAGAGCTAGATGCACAAAAACCAGTGTAAAGGATGGGCAATGTAGTAGGCAAAATTGCTGTGGGGTAGAGGAATTGAGTTAGTGTACAGTACAGATGGTAAGAAGTACAAGGATGGTAATGAAACAAACCTAGATAATGTCCACGAGGAGTATGGGTCTCAAAGAGTGCTGTACAGTGCTGTGGTAGGAAAAGGTAGAAAGGGTTGTTGGGTGTAGCAGATAGAGTTAAAGTAGATAGTAGGGGAATATAAAGACAACAACCAACCTACCTCATACCCCATCAAGACTTCTAACAGGATGGTTGTCTCTGTAAAAGTGTGCAGTGTGTCTATCTAATTTATGACTTGTGAAGCCTCTCCCATTGCACTAGCACCTCAAGAAGTGTGTGCACTCCGTTTGTCTTCTACTTTGGTGGTATAGGACCTTGTAATACAGCTGTATTAGAGGGAAAACACTAAGGCCTGGCGTACACAGTGACTCAAACTACGTCTTTTGCAGACAAGTCCAGCAATACTATGCAGGAATATTCCATTCTTCTGTTACTGAGAAATCAGTGTTTGTATAGATATGAAAATGAAGCTGAAGATCTAAAGCTATTGTCACTCCAGCTATATTCCCTGCTCAGTTCTGCCTCCTTCTGCTTGATGATGTCCTAAAGTCACAGAATATAGAGGTTGTCAGTCAAGCAGGAGGAGGTGGTGCAGGTTGGGAATAGAGCTGGAGTGACAGAGACTTCAGATGTTCCACAACTCCTCAGCGTTCAGCTTATGAACTAAAAAACTGATTTCTTAGGAATGAAGGAATTAATGTATTTCTGGACTTGTCTTTAAAGGAGCTACATGGGCATGGAAACAGGGTTAGTTTTTTTGGAGGTGGGGGGGGTGAATTGAAATCCTGGTGACTACTTCCCTTCAACTGTGGTAGCAGCAGTCCACCCAATGGCAAGTAAATCTTTTTCTTTGTGCTGCAGCATTAAACTAAGTAGTCATAGTGCAGCCCAGGCCAACAGGACAGTACCCTGGCTTAAAGGGCACCTGTCAACTGATACATGCCGCCTATACCATAGACGGCATGTATCAATCACTGGCTGTATGGTCCCAGTGAGGTATTTTCCAATTTCAGAGAAAAACATACTTTTAATAGTTGCCAGGGACTGAGCCATGCTGTGCACTAATCACATAGGTGGGTGCTCGGTGTCTTCTCCCCACCCCTGCCCTAGATTGACAGGTCTTTGCCTTTGGATATTATATTTTTTGGATTATTATAGCCATCCTCTCTTTGTTATTAATATATTTAATATGAAATATACGTGGTAGTGGATGATACATACTGACCATGGTTTGGACCGCATGAATGAGATGTTGGGTTTCCATTAACCCGAGTTGTTATGGTTAATTTTGACCAGTCTTTAGGTGGTTAGACAGAAGGAGATTAGTAACTGTATTTTTTGAGCGGTCAGAATATTGAAAAGTTTAAAAAAAATTGTTTAAAGTTATAAAAAGATTCTATATTTTGTATTACTTTGATAAAACACGCGAAATCTCTGTATATATTGAATTAACACAAATATTATGAAATGTGTCAATAGAGCAATACATAATTGAATTATTATTTAATTACACAAACATATAGCTTTCTACTCATCATAGGGCAGCTTCACACTGCGGTGTGATCTGGTCCAGGGCTGTCCGGGATGACCCTGACAGCCGCGGACTGGATCAGCACACAGGACTGGAGGGCTAATATGCCCTCCAGTCCGGTGTGCAGCCGCACACAGCTGCAGCCGCTGACAGGTCAGGACCGCGGCGCCGTGGTCCTGACTTATCAGCAGCGGGAACTGCGTGCGGCTGCACACCGGACCGGAAGGCATATTAGCCCTCCAGTCCTGTGTGCTGATCCAGTCCTCGGCTGTCAGGGTCATCCCAGACAGCCCCGGACCGGATCACGCCGCAGTGTGAAGGCACCATAAGACTAGAGGTAACAGCAGAAAATAAAAGCAAAAGGCATATTGTTGCCTCAAGTTTTGCACAGAGCTGGCAGATATTCACGCTTGGAAGGTGGGAGCATTCATAAGTGTTATGGAGCCCACACAGCCTTCGCTGGTGACACTGCTGGAAAATAGGGTCTTAGAGTTATAGTTATGATAAACAATTATGTGATATGCTTGTCTGAAAATCTCCTAGTAAAGCATAATGCGATCTAAAAAATGATGAGCACACATGTTCATAGAAAGTGCTGATTTTTCTTCAATTTATCTAGTTTCATGGCCTATTTTGTAGTTCAGGCTTATCTTATTCACGAAAGCAATCACACGCCTCATTGATGTAACATCAAAGTACATCTTCTCTACAATCCATTAACTCAATGTCACACATATAACCTCTATCTTAACTTATTTTAAGTATGAAGGCCAACAGAGTTTTCTTTCTTTTATGCATAGTCCTATTCTAATGCTCAGGATCTCTGAAAGAATAGTAAAATAAAAATGAGCATGACACTTTGACCAGGCTGTCTATGTGTGCAAATGTTATTTGTGGAAAATGTCTTGAATTAACTTGTACAAAATCAAAGAATATAAGATAATGTCTAATTTGAATAATACCATTCGAGTCTCTTGTTTTGCTATGTTCATGGCTTCCACTTATAATAGTCTGTAAAAGCCATTGTGCACATCTTGAAGAACAGGGCCATTAAGTGATATGTGCCTAATTAATTATGGCACATCTCACAGCTAGTGTGCACCATTGATAGAAATGTTACTCCTGTTGTGTACTGGAGTTCATTTACACCAATAATGTGGAATAAATAGTCATGACTTAAAAGTTTGTGACATTTCAAAGAGTTTTAGACCAGAACACTAGTGAAAACACCCGCATAACACTTCCAGACACAAGGTTTCATCTTGGTTCCAGTCTGGGAATAATTAAAGAGGAGAGTAAAACATTGCAGAGGATTGAGTTCAAGTAGTATTTCCTGAAATTTGTTTTCATAGACATCCAAACATTTTGAAATTTGATTCTAGATTTGGAAAAGCTTGCCCGACACTGCCAAGGCATGAAAGAGCAGGTGAACGTCATGCATTGCCATGCATGTTTCCTTATAATGCCCTACAGCGATGACATGTAACAGATTGTCATACCTTGTATGATGGTGGTCAGTACCTTGGCCATCCGAGCGGTTCCCAATGGAGTACATTTTGTATGGCAGAGTCATTATCCATCTGCAGATATGAACTGTTTAGAGGGAAAGATAAAGTGCACATAGGGTATTTTCTGAGAGATTAGTACAACAAAAGAATTGCAGAGGCTCACTTTGTGGGCTTGTGAACAGTCACAATCACTATTAAAGCATCAAACCGCTACCACAGTATCCAGTGATTAGTTAATATCCAGGAGAAAGACAGATGAGGGGGTTAACGACCGCACTTCCGAAATCCACAAGACATCAAGGGTTAGGTTACAACATAGGTTTATTTGTCAACACATTTCAAGGTTCTCTTTCTCCTTCCTCAGGACAAACCAAGACATTGGTTTTCTCTGAGAAAGGGGCCAGAGAGTCTTGAAACGTGTTGACAAATAAACCTATGTTGTAACCTAACCCTTGATGTCTTGTGGATTTCGGAAGTGCGGTCGTTAACCCCCTCATCTGTCTTTCTCCTGGATATTAACTGATCAAAAAGAGAAAAAATCTAGTGGAGTCAGCATATATGAATTTATAAAATTATCGTCATCTCTAGTAATATTTTGATAGCAGTTTTTCAGCCTTAGTATATGGGTCTCTTGGAATAAAGTTGATTACAGACAACTCACCATTGTCAACTTTGTCACCATAATCAACTTTTATAGCATTCAGAGAAAAAAAATGAATTACCACTTTAAATAATAATAAGTGATTGCAGTGGACCAAGTAGGATGTATTTACATACACAAATTTTTCAGAGTTTTCAAAAACACCAAAAGGGGTTCTGTTCTGAGTGAAAAGTCTCTTGTTAAGCAGTTCTATGGTCTTGGCCACCGTACTGTAGCTTAGTTTCAGGGAGTTGGCAATCTTCTTTTAGCCTAGTTTATCTTTAAGTGGAGCAACAATTTTTTTCACATCTCAAAGAATTCTTTGTCATGAGGGGTCATGTTGAACTTCCTGTTACCAGTGTGAGAGCGTGTGAGTGATTATACCAAATGTAACACACCTGCTCTCCATTTACACCTGAGACCTTGTAACACTAATGATTCATATGAGACCAGGGAGGGAAAATGGCTAATTGGGCAGAATTTGACATTTTCACTTATGGGTCTACTCACTTTTGTTGCTAGAAGTTTTGACATTAACCCTTCCCGACCTTTGACATTATGGAGAGGTCATGAAAGTCAGTGCGTTCCCAACCTATGACGTCTCTATAACGTCATGGCTTCTTTGCGCTCCTGCAGCTTCGGTGACCGACTCAGTGACAAGTCACCGGAGCTGCAGGATCGCAAGGACCTATACTTTAGCCCGGGGGGGGGTGGCTTAGCCCCCATGGCTAAAGTTGCTCTGATTGGCAGTTGAAAATGACACAGCCGATCAGAGCGAATCAGAGCGATTCACCCTACCAGATCTGATTGGAGCTCTCCAATCATATCTGGAGGGGCGGATCGGCGGGTGCCCTCCCCCTCCTCAGCCCCCTCCCGCTCCAGTAACCATCAGGGCCCCCCCATTCCTCCCATCCACCCCCCTCCTCCGTTCTCTATGTATTATGTGTCCGCGGGCAAGCTGCATCATTTTTTTTCTAAAATCAGTTCTAGAAATAAAAAAAAAGCCTTCGCTGTATTTTTGGTAGCCAGCCAGGTACAACTTTTCAGTTGGGGGGCTGGAATCCTCAGCATGGAGAGACCCAAACGTTGTGGGCCCCCCACACTGCAAATTGCAACCCACAGCCACCCCAGAAAATAGTGCATTCATTAGAGGTGGGATTTTCTGGTGCTGTACCCCAACTCTTCCAGTTGCCCTTGTGCTGGTAGCACACAGGGGCTCTTCATACGCGACATGGTGCCTGCTAACAAGTTGAATGGAAAATTAGCTTCAATTGTTAGAGGACACCATGTCACGTATGGAGAGCTCCTGTGTGCCTAAACATTGGAGCTCGCCCACAAGTGACCCTATTTTGGAAACTAGACCGCCCAAGGAATGTATCTAGATGCATAGTGAGCACTTTGAACCCCCAGGTGCTCCACAAATTGATCCGTAATAAGGAAAAAGTACTTTTTGTCACACAAAGTGTCTTTTTTTTATTTTTACGGATCAATTTGTGAAGCGCCTGGGGGTTCAAAGTGCTCACTATACATCTAGATACATTCCTTGGGAGAAATCAAGTTTCCAAAATGGGGTCACTTGTGGGGGAGCTCCAATGTTTAGGTACACATGGGCTCTCCATACGCGACATGGTGTCTGCTAATACTTTCAATTGTTAGCAGACACCATGTTGTGTATGGAAAGCTCCTCCCCCACAAGTGATGACATTTTGGAAACTAGACCCCCCAAGGAACTTATCTAGATGGGTGGTAAGTACTTTGAACCCCCAGGTGTTTCACAAATTGATCCATAAAAATAAAAAAGTACTTTTTTTCACAAACATTTTCTTTTAGCCTAAAGTTTTTCATTTTCACATGGGCAACAGGATAAAATGGATCCTAAAATTAGTTTGGCAATTTCTCCTGAGTACACTGATACCTGATATGTGGTCATAAACCACTGTTTGGGCGCACGGCAGGGCTCAGAAGGGAGGGAGCGCAATTTGACTTTTTGAATGGAAAATTAGCTCCAAAAATCAAATTGCGCTCCCTCCCTTCTGAGCCCTGCCGTGCACCCAAACAGTGGTTTATAACCACATATGAGGTATCGATATACTCGGGAGAAATTGCCCAACAAATTTTAAGATCCATTTTATCCTATTGCCCATGTGAAAATGTAAGAATTGACTCTAAAAGAACATTTTTGTTAGAAAAATCAAAATGTCCATTTTTTTTTTTTGAACCATCATTTTTATTGGGTTTTAATCATATAAACATTTGTACAAAATTCAGAAAAACATACCATACAATTAAATCATCAATGCAAGAGAGCTGTAAAAGCAACACATTACAGGTATAAACGTTCATCTTTTTCATTATATATACCCTAAATCCCTCCCACCCCCAATCTCAAGAATAAGTTATCTTCAAGAGTTAACAAATATCAGTATGAGTAAAGAAAACTTTTAATTTATTGTAGGCAGTGTAACAAAAGTTATTGCATCTCCTATACCTAACACCTCAACCTACCTAATGTGCCTTCTAGCTCTTCTAATGCATACCACGTTGATGATCGGAAGGGTAACGTGAAGTTTTGTATTTCCACATCTGTGAATTCGCTTTCAATAAAACGTCTCCATTTGATGAAGAATTTTTTGGCTAGTTTGCTTGGATTGCGGAGCGTATCTAGAGATTCGAGTGTCAGTGTGTGGCGTAGCGTCATTTTTACATGAGACAAATCTGGGGGTCTGTCATTGAGCCAGTATTGTAGCAAGAGTCTCTTTGCTACCAGCAATGTAATGCCATAGTATATGGGGTTGTCCTCTAGCATTGGAAGGTGGGTGATAGTGAAAAAGCCAGCGTTTCGGATCTAACTCTCCTGTATCTCCACAAATCCCTCTAGCCCATGCATTCACTGCTCTCCAATATTTCTGGGACTCTGGGCAGGACCACAGGCCGTGTTCCAGATCAGTCATGGGTGACTTACACTTTGGGCAATGAACCCATCTCTCTTGATTGGCTTTAGAGGGAGGTATATTGAAGCCCTGAATGGTTCCGTGCATGATCCTGAATTGTGAATCTTTCCATCTCTGATAACATATTGCCTTACCATGCCCCACCCTTCAAGGATTTTCTGCGGAAGTTCCGGGTCTGTGAAATGTTTACGCCATTTGTTAAAAGACCCTCTCCTTCTCTGTGGTCTCAGAACCTGTTTTAATTTGATGTACAATGAAGTGATGGATACCTCAGCTTCATTTATAGATATCAGTTCAGACCACAAAGAATTCTCAACCTCCCCAGAGATGTCTCGCAGATGTGATAGTAGATAATATCTCAATTGACGATATTGTATAGCATGGAATTGGGATAAATTATAGGTAATCAAGACCTCTGACTCGGTCATCCACCTTTTTTCTTCTAAATTCATGAGATCTCCCAACGTATTAATTCCCTTATCTCTCCATGTTTGAAATAAAGAGTTTTCACGTCCTAAAGGGAAAGACGGGCATCTCCAGGGGTTAAGTAATTTCGAGACCCTCCATGCTAATTTGAGTTTTTTCCTAACCTCCTTCCATGTAATTATAGTATCTTTATATATCACCGTGTTTTTCAAAGTGGGGGGCAGACAAGTCAACGGCGAGTGTAATAAGGCTGCTAGATCCCAGGGTTTGGCCCACTCCCCCTCCAAAGTTACATCTGAGAATTTATTAGTGTTTCTAATCCAATCAAGGACATTACGTAGTATACACGCTAAATTGTACCCCCTAACATCTGGGAGCTGTAGTCCTCCCTCCTGTTTGGATTGGATCAAGGTTGTGTATGCTAAACAGGGTCTCCTTCCTCCCCATAAAAACTTAGAAAAAGCTTTATTCAGTCTCTTTATGTCAATATGTGTCAACAGCATGGGGATAGTTTGAAGGGGGTAAAGTAATCTTGCGAAGCTAACCATTTTCAATAAGTGACAGCGTCCCAACAGAGAGAGTGGCAATCTCACCCAGCCTGACAATTCTTGTTCTATCCGCTGAATGATCGGTAGAAAATTAAGTTTGTATGTCAATCCAGGTGATCTGGCTAGATGTATTCCCAAATATTTAATACTATCTTTCATTATTGGTAGGCTACAGAGATTTTTTTTCCCCTGCGTCCCATTCCCAGGATTTATAAACAGAATTTCGCATTTACTTTTATTTAGGGAGAATCCAGTTTGTTTGCCTATCATCTCTATGTCTGTCAGGATATTTGGAAGGTCTTGTTCTGGATTTTGAACATATAGGATGATATCATCCGCGAACAATGAGAGTTTTATCTCTTTGGCTCCCACCTTAAAACCTGCGTAGGAATTACATTCCTCCAAATATAGTGCCAGAGGCTCTATGGCTAAATTAAAGAGAAGGGGGTACAATGGGCATCCCTGTCTAGTCCCTTTCTGGAGGGTAAAGGAGTCGGACAAGAAGCCTGGTATGCTCACACAAGCTCTAGGATTACTATAGAGAGTCTGTATATATTGCCGAAAGGGTCCCGTGAGGCCTATAGTATCTAAGACCTTGCCCAGCCATGACCACCTGACATTATCAAATGCTTTTTCAGCGTCCAAGGTGATCATGGCTGGGTTCCCTCCCTCTAGTTTGACTTTTTTCCCCAAAATATCCATCAAAAGCATTGCTTTTCGGATGTTTGTGGTCGTCGATCGTCCCTTGATGAATCCTGCCTGGTGTGTAGATATTATTTTGGGCAAGACCATTGCCAATCTATCAGCCAGTATTTTAGATAATAATTTCAGATCCTGATTTATTAATGAAATCGGTCTGTAGCTAGCTGGATCAGTGGGTATCTTGCCTGGTTTAGGGATCAATTTAATGTAGGCCAAGTTCATTCTGTCAGGGATAGGCGATCCCCGTAATATCCCATTGTATAAATCACAGAGAACCGGAGAGATCTGTTCTCTCATAGCTTTGAAAAAGGCACCATTATAGCCATCTGGTCCTGGAGCCTTACCCGGGTTTAAATTTTTAATAGCCTCTTCAATTTCTCCAGTCGTAATCGGGTTGTTTAGAATTTGGATGTCGTCCTGGGAGATAGATGGCAATTTGATCTTGCTTAGCCAGGAAGGCTTTTCTGGGTCGATATTTGTTTTCTCTGTATATAGAGAAGCATAAAACCTGCCCAAAGTTTACACAATATTCTTAGGGTCATTCCAGATATTACCCTGTCTATCTTTTATCGATTGAATAGGGGAAGAGGTGTGTCCACCTTGGGCTAATCTTGCCAGCATTCTTCCTGCTTTATCTCCGAATTTATGTAGTTCTAACTCTAATCTATTTTTAAATATATTCTCTTGTTTTCCTGCCCACTCATCAAATTCTTTTTTAGCTTGCAGCCATGTCTCTTTGTCAGGAATCTCCATTGTGTTTTTGTACTGTAGATAAGCATTTCTCACTTTCAGACTGGTTTCTATAAATTTTTCCTTAGCCCTTTTTTTGATCCCCATGCTGTATGCCATAATGTGTCCTCTCATGACTGCTTTTGCGGTCTCCCAGAATAGACTCGGGTCAGATCTATGGTCCAAATTATCTACGGTATAGTGAGTCCACCACACCCCAAGTAGTTTGGTGAAGTTTTCTTCTTTGTTAAATGTGTCAGGAAACCTCCAAAGATAGTCGGTTCCTTTCTCATAATTGTCTTTAATCTCTAAGACTAATGGGCTATGATCCAAAATCACCATATCTTCGATTTTGATGTCTATCATTCTTTGTAATATCTTGGTGGACCCAAAAAACATATCTATTCTGGACCACGATCCATGGGGATGTGAGAAGTGGGTGAATTCTCTACCCAAAGGGTTAGCTAGTCTCCAAGTATCTGACAGGCCCACCAGTCTAGTCAAGGATTCTAAGGTGCTTTCTACCCTCGGGCCCCCTCCGTCCTGACTTCCCCTTTGCGTATGTGTTGAGGAGCGTCTATCTTCTTCTACTCTCATCACCGTGTTGAAGTCTCCTCCCACTATTTTTTTAACCCCTATTTCCTGGAGTAAGTTATTCTGTAATTGTTGGAAGAAAGGTCTTTGATTTCCGTTAGGAGCATATACATTATAAATATTAAAGACATCATTTTGTATTTGGATCGTCATCTGGAACAATCTACCCTCATTATCACTTGAAGTAGAGATGATTGAATGAGCCAATGACCTGTGGATTAAAACCAGGACTCCCACCTTCCTCTCCACCGCACTTGACCCAAAGACCTCCCCCACCCACAAAAATGGAAGAAGTTTTCTGAGGCCAGGTGGGTCTCCTGGAGCAGAGCAATATCTATGTGTAATTTTTTGAGATGGCGGAGAACCATCATGCGCTTTGCTGGGGAGCGCAACCCCTTGACATTCCAGGAGACCCACCTAACCATCACAGTCCTCCCTGTGCAGGGTCCCTAATTTTTTCTTAATCAATTGCCACACACATGTAGTATGATTAGGTGTAGACAAAAGTAAGAAGAATAAGGTACAGGAGATGCACAATTTGGTCTTAGAGATATTTCCCATTCGTTTGTCCTTGCTTTTCCCTTCCCCCCCCTCCCAACCACACCTACTCCATACATCTTACCAAGTGTATCACTTCACTTCTTCCCTCAAGTGCCGCCAACAAATGTAGCCCCGCCCCGCCCCAACTTCCAACCCAACCTATTAAACATTTAAGAATAATAACAGTAGTATTCTCCAACCTTTCGCTCCCTAGGAACTCCATTTCTCCATCTTCGCCCAGAGCTTTAATCCCCTGCACATCAGAGATAAAGTGGGACCATAACCTAGAACTTATATTAGGAGCATTTCCACCATATTAAGAGTGCATTTGGCATTCAACCATCGGTGTACTTATATGCGTCTCACATGTTATCTTAATTTTTAAAAGTCTGCTCAAGACTCTATAGTGATCTTTTTGTGCTGTCATCAACTCATCCCTAAGAATAAGAAAACTTAATGACATTTGAGATTGGAGATTTGAGAGAAGAGCGGAATGGGAAAGAATTAAGAAGGTGAAACAAAACATATATGCATTACTTTCCCCATTTCGCCTGTATATCTCTCCTCTATTTACGTTTTCAGCAAAGCTATGACAGCACTGCCCAGCAAAAAGGAATCACAGTTACATTTCAATTTCCTCTCACTCTCTCTTCATCTCTTCTTCTGCCAACGGGGTCCTGCCTGTCTCTGTTGTCGTGGAGTTTCCGAGGGCGGTTTCCTCGCCGCTCCTTCACCTAACAGGGAGTTTGATCTCAGTCTGTAGGATCTTACAGAGTCTCTATCAGTCTCGGACTCCAGATCAAAAGCAGAAGTAGGCTTCGTAGGCGATCCAGTGTCTTGATGGGGTGATGACGGTGACACCGCTGCTCTTGGGGAGCTCGTGTTGTCACGGATAGCTGCCATAGCTTCCTCGGGGTCAGAGAAGGTCAGCATGACTCCCTCTCTGGACCTAAATCTTAATATCGCTGGAAAGTTCAACTGGAAACGAATATTCCTTCTATGAAGTAACGAGCACGCTTCACTAAAGGATCTCCTGCGGCGCGTAACTTCTATAGAGTAATCCGCGAATATCAGCGCTCCGTCCCTGTATTAATAATGGGTGCTTTTTGGCCTTGTAAGCGCGAAGGATCTCTTCCTTGTCACGGTGGTTAAGAAATTTTGCTATAGCGTGTCTCGATTTAGTATTCTGTTTGGATGTCGAGGCGGCGGTTCCTGAAGTCGCCATCCTCTCTTGTGGCTCCCTCATCTGACCAATTCTGTGGGTACGCTCCGTCTTACATCTATGGGTAAGACCTAAGGCTTTGGGTAGGTCTACCTCAAAGATTTCCACCAGTTGGTTCGCAGGAATAGATTCAGGGAGTCCCACTATTTTAAGATTACTCCTCCTTGCTCTGTTTTCAATGTCCTCTAGTTTTGCATGTGCATATTCAGAGTGTTGTTGTAAAGACATTATCTGTTCCTCCAGCTCTTGTATTCTATCCTCTGCTGCACTTATTCTTGATTTAGCCTCTGTGAGTTGTTGGTCATGTGCCTCCACTTTGGCATTCAGGTCTTTTGTTGTGGCTGTTACCATCTCAGCCACTGCAGTTTTAAAGTCATCAGCAAGGTGGATGGCTAACTCTTTTGCCAGTGCTTTATAATCAAAATGTGGGGCTCCCCATCTGCCTTCCATGTCCTCTCTCCATTCTCTTGCACCCTGTCCTTCTCCTATGTTCTCCTTATCTGCAGGGGGACAGCTCTGGGGTTGTTTGCTCATGGCGACTGCTGCATTCTGTAGTGGTTCTGGGGATATTCCCTGTGGGTTCCCTGCGCCTTTCTTTGCAGTTCCCTTCTCCATTCCTACTCCAGCCTCCCCATCTCCGGTCTCGGGCTTCCTCGCTACTTCTCCATCTAGTAGCGCTGTGTGCCTGCTGAGCACGCCGTGCCCGCCCTGCCCGCCATTACCGGTCTCCTCATGCAGACTCGCAGACTTCTCTCCCTCCCGGTTCCTCGTCACGTAGCGATCCATCGTGGTCATGATGGACGCTCCCAGGGTTTCCGCAGCCGCCGCTGTGTTTGTGGATGTCCGGGGTCAGGTTGGAGGCCAGATGTCGGTGGATTGCCGGGGAGCGGAGCAGCCCTTAGACGCCGGAACCGGAAGTTCAAAATGTCCATTTTTTCCTTCCACGTTGCTTTAGTTCCTGTGAAGCACCTGAAGGGTTAATAATCTTCTTGAATGTAGTTTTGAGTAGCTTGAGGGGTGCAGTTCTTGGAATGGTGTCACTTATGGGTGTTTTCTGTCATGTGCGCCCCTCAAAGGGACTTCAAATGTGATGTGGTCGCTAAAAAAATGGTTTTGTAAATTTTGCTGGAAAAATGAGAAATTGCTGATGAACTTTGAACCCTTATAACTTCCTAACAAAAATTTTTTTTCACAAAATTGTGCTGATGTAAAGTAGACATGTAGGAAATGATATTTATTAACTCTTGTGTGTAACATAACTCTCTGGTTTAGCAGAATAAAAATTCAAAATTTGAAAATTGCGACATTTTTTCAGAAATAAACATTACCACAATTCTCCTCAGACATGGTAATACACAGACACAGGGGCACCACAAGTACATCATATCAGAGTGTCATATCTTCAATGTTGCCCTATGAACAGATATAATAAAATCTTTACAAAAATAGCTATCTATTCAAAAAATATCTGAGGCAGCACTCCAAATTTCAAAATTCAATGGTGGTTTTATTGATCCAAACGTCACCACACCACTTGAAATAGGTCAGAGAGACTGAAACGTTGGGGTAACATATGGACCAATAAAACCACCATTGAATTTTGAAATTTGGAGTGCTGCCTCAGATATTTTTTTTAATATATACCTCTGCAAGACTAAAGGCTGCTCTTTTTTGTTTTTTTCTATCTATCTATCTATCTATCTATCTATCTATCTATCTATCTATCACATTAGTCTGTGAGTGCTGTGCAGTTTTTTTTCTGTTTTGTATCTTAAGGTACCGTCACACGGGGACATATCGCCGGCGATGTTGCCGGCAACCGAGGGGCGTGGCCAGGTTGCGGCGACATCGCCGACGAATTCCCGCGTGTGACAGGGCGATAATCAGGCGATGAATCGCCTGAGTCACATCGCCAGGTTTCCCAACAATGTTGGGAAACCTGGCGATGTTGCTCAGGCGATTCTGCCTGATCGCCCTGTGTAACGCGGCAATCCGCAATGTTACGGGCGATTCCGCCTATCTACTACATTGCGGGTTATCGCTCGCTGGGTTGCTGGGCAACTCAGCGAGCGATAGCCGCGGCAACTAGCCGGCGACATCGCCGGTAAGTTGCTCAGTCTGACATCTCACCGGCGATGTTGTCAGGGATGCGCACTCCCGCGATCGCCGGCAACATCGCCGGCGATATGTCTCTGTGTGACGGTACCTTTAAGGAGTTGCTGGCTCCATGCTGCAATTAGCACCCTCATCCCCTACAGGTGATCTAGGGTCGAGATGGAGTCTGCCCACTGAGAAGTGGGGGGGTGGACAAGGAGGATAGGGATAGGGATATCAGCGTTAGGACTCATCAGACCTGAAGTCACTTTGTCGCAGTTGATGAGCAAACAGACATTGGCCAATGTGTGTACCAAAATGATGATGGGAGTGTAGGTGTGTCACGGTACGCGCTGCTTCAGGCTCAAAAAACTCACCAAAGTGCCCAAAGCAGCGCGGACCGTGACACACCTACACTCCCATCATCATTCTGGATATCACCACTGGTCAGTGGTTGGTGGAGGTCCTGCAGCAGCTTGGAGTATTTTACTCCTTCAAACCAGTTGTGGGGATCACAACTGTACCAGGTGAGTGGCTCCATAGCACCACTCTGACATACTGCAGTGTCACTAGTGATAGGGCACTATTGCGCCTCTTGTCCCCCCACTTTTATATTTTTAATGTGTGTACCAAGAACCTCAGAAATAAAAAAAATAAGATTTTGAGTTTTTTGAAAAAAACGTAAGTTTTTAAACTTTTTTCTCAAATATATATAGCTTGTTAGCATTTGTACATCATTGGTAGTAGCTTAGTGCTGCAGAGAACGTTTTTCTAGTTATCTATCTATCTATCTATCTATCTATCTATCTATCCATATGTGTGTATATATGTATATATTTAATAATTTATTCTCTGTTTACACATTTTAGCGAGATTCATCAACTCAGAATCTTGTTTGAAAATCAGAGCTTCATAATTTCACTGACATGCTTCATTGATTCAGTCCTCGATAAATTAGCTGTGATGTTTGAACAGCTTGTTTGACCCTGAATCATATAATAAATTACCGTAAGAAGAGATCAGATGTTGTGGAGTAATGTGCAAAATTCTTCTTTCACAATTTGATGTTTTTAAGCTTTTGCATTAGTGACCCATGTTCTTGGACACATGTATCCATTAGCAACTGTAATAACAAGGCAAATGCTACTTGCTCTGCATTGCAGCTGCTTGTAGATTTCCACTATTTTAAATAATGTACTGTATACCATAAATGATGTTTTGTTTTGTTTTTAAGTATGCAGACCTTGACATTTAATCACTGTGTAACTCTAGATTGAAAGTAGCCTGAAATCATGGACTCCATTGTCCGAATTTTGTTTTGACTAGAGGACAGTGCTGTGAAATTGCATGTCCACAAAGGGCTTTCAAGTACTTAAGACGTCTTTCATCGCTTTCCTTTATTGCCAGAAAATTCTTGTGTTTGGAAATCTACTTTACACTAGGTGGAGAACTATACCCTTTGTGTATAACAGTGCTGTTTACTATGTATGATATACAGGTTTAATATATTATAACAGTATTGTTCCTTCAATTATTTATTTTTATATGATTTTATAGTATTAGTCAATTTGTATTGTGCATAGTGCAAGTGTGGCACACTGGAGAGTCAGGCATCACGGATATCTGTGAACTCTGATGGTATGAGAAAGCAGCTCTTTAGCCATTTTAACACACTCAGTTGTAATTAGTGTAAAGGTACCATTACACGGTACAACTTTACAACGATGTTGTTTGCGATCTCGGAAGCGCACTGATTTTTTCCACAGCTGTTCAATATCGCTGGTGAGCTGTCAGACATCCAGATATCGTGGACAACTCAGCAATGATGTTGTGAGCAGGGATCATTTGCAAACACCGTGAATGATCCCTGCTCACTGCTGTGAATGGGCGAAGTCGGCCGTGACATCGCTATTGCGGTGTCACACCGAATGATGCCGCAGGTAGTTGATGTTGACAGGTTTTCCTGCTGAGTCTAAGGCTAGGGTCACACATGCGGTTGTATTTTGAAATCCTGATCCGGTTTTGAGCTTTCAAAAATCTCAAAACCGGATCAGGAAACGCTCCCCATAGGAGCCCATTATGGTAACCGGATTGTACTACATGCAATCCGGTTACCATCTCCGGATCTGCAACCTGCGTGAAAAATCATGCAGGCTGCAGTTTTCAGAGCGCTTCTGTGATCCGCAATGCGATAACCGTGTTAACTGTGTATTAAAGCATTTATTATTAATATTACTTGTTGGCAACATGTCTCTAGGGGGTGCCCACCCCCCTAGAGACATGCTGCCCACTCCTGCGGGCATGTTAGGGGTTAATAACCCATTTAAAGTAAGCCGGCTATTGTCGGCTTTCTACAATTTTATCAATGAAGCCGCGGCTCCCCTGACAGCTGCGCAGATACTGTACGTAATGTACGTATAGTATCTGCCGCTGTCCGAGGTCCTGTAGGAATTTACATGAGATCTATGGCGGTGCGCTGCCCATGGACCGTATCTGCGCAACTGTCAGGAGCCGCGGCTTCATTGATAAAATTGTAGAAAGCCGACAATGGCCGACTTACTGTAAATGGGTTATTAACCCCTGACATGGCCACAGGAGTGGGCAGCATGTCTCTAGGAGGGGTGTGCACCCCCTTGAGACATGTTGCCCACATGTAATATTAATAATTAATGCTTTAATACACAGTTAACACTTTGTTCATCCCTGCGGCAGCAGGGATGAACAAAGTATACGGTAACCGGTTTGCACACATCCGGAACAGTCCAGTTACCGGATTGCGGTTTTCTGCACACATTTTTCCTTAAAAATGTGTGTGAAGGTAATTGCGTTCACCGCATCCGGATCTGGATGTGGTGAATGCAATTGCCTAGCCAAATGTGACCTCAGCCTAAGCTATGTTTTTGATGGCCACAGACAATTATTTTATCCACTGCAGGTAAATTATGAAATCTCCTAACAAATAGAGGGAAAGGAAAAATGTTAAAAATCAGAAGGAAATACTTTAAGAAGTGTATAAAAAAATGCAAGATGAGACAAACAATAACATTTAAATGCTGGAACTGGAATACTTAATACTCTGGGTTATACATTTACTTGGTTTCTTATATATATGCCTATATGTGACATGCGTTAACGCATGCGTTTCCCACAGGGCCCCATGTTAAAAAAACGCATGCGTTTTTGGAAACAACCCCTGCGTTTTCTTACAGCACCCAAAAAACGCTGCGTGCAGCGTTTTTTGGAATGGGGGAAAAAACGCAAGTGTAGCTAAAAAACGCACGTACACTTAAATATACCATGTGTTAACGCATCTGCGTTTTTGAAAAACTGCAAAAAAAACGCAGAAAGTGCCAAAAACGTAGGTATGTGTGAACAAGGCCTATTATGGTGCATTTACAGGAAGGTAGGAACAGGCAGGCATCGGACACAAAATGTGCCTGTTGCCTTGAAAAGACCACGATGTGGCTGCGTGTAATTCAGGACTTTCCTTCCTTCAGGGAAGACACAGTAAGGAAAGTCCTGAATTACACGCAGCCACATCGAGGACTTTTCAAGGCAACAGGCACAATATGTGTCCGATGCCTGCCTGTTCCTATTCTCCTGTGGCCGCGTGTAAATGTACCATTATAGTTTTTCTCTGCTAGTTCCTCTCCTGGTTTTGGCACACAAACCAGATGGAACCAGATCAGGGAAAAACTGCAGTGTGAAACCAGCCTAAGGGTACCTTTACACGCCGCAACCGTGGCGATAGATATTGACAGTGGTATGTCGCCCTGGAACCATCGCCGCCAAATTGCCTCCCAATTGCGGCGTGCAGTGCTCTGAAATCAGGCTGTGTGGTGCCCATAGAACTACTGTAAATGATATCAGGACCCTGGACAGCAGCCATTACACTACGCAAATGGCATAAGCACCACAGACAGCTCCTTATTAAGGATGCTGTTCTGTAATGTGCTTACACACATTACGTAGGATAGTGGTCCAGATGCAGGAGCCGGCGGCTTTAATACAGAAGTACAGTTAAATGCCGTCAATTGCCGGTGAAAGAGTTAGCAGTAGAATTAACCCCTCACATGCCGTCCTGTGTGGACAGCATGTCTCTAGGAAGGGTGGGCACCCACATGTATTCAGCAGGGATGAACAAAGCATACAGGTGCTGCAAACATTCACATGTGCCTTGCAGCAGCCGCATGGGCTCACATAGGAGCCCACTATAAAAAAAATGGTTTGAAGCTGGAATACGGCTCCAAAAACTGCAGCCTGCAGGATTTTTCCCGCAGGCTGCACGTCTGGAGCCGGTAACCGCAGAGTCATTTAGGCAACCCAAATTTATAATGGGTGCCTATTAGTGATGGGCGAATCCTAAATTACTCGGAATCGCTTGACTCTAGCGAGTCCGAGCCCGGGACTCGCTACTCGTTGCGGGTCTAGCGAGTCCAATGTTAATGAATGGGGAAGCGAGTAATAGCGAGTAGTGTGCGATTTACAAATCACAGATGTGTCTCGGAAGCTTCAGCCTGAAGCAATCCTAGTTTTGCCTTGATTTGCATTGGACTCGTTTACTTTGCAAGTAATCGCTGGGAAACTCGCACAGATAAGAGTCCTGTCTGCTCTGTGTGCTGGCTGCCGCAGCTCCAGGGTCCTAGAGCCCGCCTGCTGCCTGATGTAGCAGTGCTGAGATTGTTCTCAGTCTGCTCATTCCCTGTGCATAGACATCTATATCTATGCACAGGGATGAGCAGAGAGGACATCGCGTTTTGGACTGCGTCGGACGGAAGAGGATTTTTTTAATTAAAGATGGAGTCCCTAATGGCTTTTTTTTTATTTCTAATAAAAAATTTTCTCTGTGTTGTGTTTTTTTAAAAACAATTTAATAGAAATTCATGGTGGTCATGTCTAATATTGGCGTGACCGCCATAAATTTCGGGCTTAGGGCCAGCTGATAATACAAAGCTGGCCCTAACCTCTTTATTACCCAGCGTGCCACCGCCACCAGGGCCGCTGGAAGAGCGGGTTCAGCGCCAGAGGATGGCGCTTCAATGAACGCGCCATCTTCTAGGGTGGCTGCGGGCTGCAATTTGCAGCGGGGGGTGCCCAGAAAGCTTGGGCCTCCCTGCGCTGCGGATTCCAGCCCCCAGCTGCTTAGCTGTACCTGGCTAGACATAGAAATTGCGCGGAGCCCCACGCATTTTTTTTTAATTATTTCATGAAATTCATGAAATAATAAAAAAAAGGGCTCCCCTATATTCTTGTATCTGGCCAGGTACAAATAGGCACCTGGGGGTTGGGGGCAGCCCGTCGCTGCCTGCTGGATCCGGCTGGTTCCAGAAATACGGCGAAGCCCATGTAATTTTTTTTCTGAAAAATCAATAAAACAATCCTAAAAAAGGGACTGCATCTTTATTAACCCCTCGCCCATGGTCCAGGGGTTAATAAAGATGCAGTCCCTTTTATTTACATTGTTTTATGGATTTGTCAGAAAAAAATTTAACGTGGGCTTCGCCGTATTTCTGGAACCAGCCGGATCCAGCAGGCAGCGACGGGCTGCCCCCAACCCCCAGGTGCCTATTTGTACCTGGCCAGATACAAGAATATAGGGGAGCCCTTTTTTTATTATTTCATGAATTTCATGAAATAATAAAAAAAAAATGCGTAGGGCTCCGCGCAATTTCTATGTCTAGCCAGGTACAGCTAAGCAGATGGGGGCTGGAATCCGCAGCGCAGGGAGGCCCAAGCTTTCTGGGCACCCCCCGCTGCAAATTGCAGCCCGCAGCCGCCCCAGAAGATGGCGCGTTCATTGAAGCGCCATCCTCTGGCGCTGAACCCCGCTCTTCCAGCGGCCCTGATGGCTGTGGCACGCTGGGTAATAAAGAGGTTAGGGCCAGCTTTGTATTATCAGCTGGCCCTAAGCCCGAAATTTATGGCGGTCACGCCAATATTAGACATGACCGCCATGAATTTCTATTAAATTGTTTTAAAAAAAACACAATACAGAGAAAATTTTTTATTAGAAATAAAAAAAAAAGCCATTAGGGACTCCATCTTTAATTAAAAAAATCCTCTTCCGTCCGACGCAGTCCAAAACGCGATGTCCTCTCTGCTACATCCCCTGTGCATAGATATAGATGTCTATGCACAGGGATGAGCAGACTGAGAACAATCTCAGCACTGCTACATAATCTCTGTGAGCAGGCGGGCTCTAGGACCCTGGAGCTGGCAGCCTGCACAGAGAAGACAGCTGGACTCGGCTCGCAATGTAACAGCAGTTACTTTGCGAGTATCCCTGCTATCACTGGCACAGTAGCCGAGTCTAATGCAAGACAATGGCAATCCTAGTTTTGTCAGCGTTTTCCATTGATTTGCATTGGACTCGTGCGAGTAAACGCTGGGAAACTCGCAGAGTCCCTTACTACTCGCCGAGTAACAAGTCCTAGCGAGTAGATTCGCCCATCCCTAGTGCCTATGGGCTGCGGATCCAGATGCGATTTTGAGCAATTTTCATGCTCAAGACCGGATCAGGATTAAAAAAATTACTGCAAATGTGACCCATCCTAAGACACACTCCCAAATTTGCACATTAGCCCCCTTGTATTGGTACATTAGCCCCCTTGTAATGACACATTAGCCCCCTTGTGCTGGCATATTAGCCCCCTTGTGTTGGCACATAGGCTCATTATCCATTATCCCCCTTGTGCGGGCACATTAGCTCCCTTGTGCTGGCACATCGGCACATTAGCCCCCTTGCGCTAGCATATTAGCCCCCTAGTGTTAACACAGAGGCACATTAGCCCCCATGTGCTGGCACATTAGTCCCCTTCTACTGGCACATTGGCTCCTTTTTGCTGGCACATTAGCACTCTTGTATTGGCACATTAGTTCCCTTGTGCTGGCACATTAGACCCCTTGTGCTGGCATATTAGCCCCCTTGTGCTGGCACATAGGCACATTAGTCCCCTTGTGCCGGCACATTAGCCCCTTTGTGCTGGCATATTAGCCCCCTTGTGCTGGCACATAGGCATATTAGCCCTCTTGTACTGGCACATTGGCATATTAGCCCCCTTGTACATTGGCATATTAGCCCCTTGTGCTGGCATATTAGCCCCCTTGTGTTGGCACATAGGCTCATTATACATTATCCCCCTCGTGCGGGCACATTAGCCACCTTGTGCTGGCACATCGGCACATTAGCCCCCTTGCGCTGGCATATTTGCCCCCTTGTGTTAACACAGAGGCACATTAGCCCCCTTGTGCTGGCACATTAGTCCCTTCTACTGGCACATTGGCTCCCTTTTGCTGGCACATTAGCCCTCTTGTATTGGCACATTAGTTCCCTTGTGCTGGCACATTAGACCCCTTGTGCTGGCATATTAGCCCCCTTGTGCTGGCACATAGGCACATTAGTCCCCTTGTGCCGGCACATTAGCCCCTTTGTGCTGGCATATTAGCCCCCTTGTGCTGGCACATAGGCATATTAGCCCTCTTGTACTGGCACATTGGCATATTAGCCCCCTTGTACATTGGCATATTAGCCCCTTGTGCTGGCACATTAGCCCCCTTGTGCTGGCATATTAGCCCCCTTGTGCTGGCATATTAGCCCCCTTGTACTGGCATACTAGCCCCTTTGTGGTAGCACATTGGCACATTAGCCCCCTTCTGCTGGCATATTAGCTCCCTTGTGCTGGCACATTAGCCTCTTTGTACTGGCACATTAGCCCCCTTGTGCTGGCATATTAGCCCCCTTGTGCTGGCATATTAACCCCCTTTTATTGGCACTTTGGCACATTAGCCCCCTTATGCAGGCATATTAATCCCCTTATGCTGGCACATTAGTCCCCTTTAGCTGGCATATTAGCCCCCTTGTGCTGGCACATAGGCACATTAGTCCCCTTGTTCGGGCACATTAACCCCTTGTGCTGGCACATTAGCTCTCTTGTACTGGCACATTGGCACATTAGCCCCCTTGTATTGGCACATTAGCACATTAGCCCACTTGTGGTGGCATATTAGTCCCTCACTCTGGCACATTAGCCCCCCTGTGCTAGCATATTAGCCACCTTGTGCTGGCACATAGGCACATTATCCCCTTGTGCTGGCACATTGGCACATTAGCCCCCTTGTGCTGGCACATTGGTGCATTAGCCCTCTTCTATTGGCACATTAGCCCCCTTGTACTGGCACATTAGCCTTCTTGTGCTGACAAATTAGCCCCCTTGTGCTGGAACTTTAGCCCCCCTGTGCTGGATATGCACCTCCATCAATCTACATGCCCCCTGTCACGTTATATGCCCCCCTGCTGGGACGCACACATTAAAAAAACAAATGTTGTTATTTACCCTCAGTTGCTCGCTTCATGTTCCCAGGTCCTTGGTGTCTCTTCCTGCATCGGTCCCCGCAATCGGATCATGTGACTGGGGTGCACACTAATGACATCACTGTACTGTGCCGATTACGTGATCAGATGCCGGCACTGGCACAGAAAGAGACACCGAAGAGCTGGGAGCACGGAGAAAGTGACGGACGGTTAGTAACAGCATTTGTTATTTTAATATGTGCGCCCCAGCAGTGTGGGAATATGGGTTGATGGGGCGGGCCATATCGCACTCAGGGGGGGTGAGTGCAGGCACATGTAATATGCGCTGCTTACCTAGTCCATCTCTCAGCGCTGTTTCAGCACCTTGGTGGTGACAGCGGGTGCAGTGCATATTACATGAGGCTAATGAATAGGAGTATGTGACCTCCCGCTGCCTCTTGCAGCCCCAGGACAGAGCTGTCCCCCCTCCACTACAGCACAGCACATAGTTGATTCGAATTATAAGACACACACCCCACTTTCCCCCAAAATTTGGGAGAAGAAAAGTGCGTCTTATAATCTGAAAAATATGGTAATCATGAATACAGTATATAGGGAGAAAACAAAAAATGTGACAACACACAAGGCAATAGCTAGACAAAATAATACAGCAGCCTTATGTGTTGTCACATATTTCTATTGGTTACTTTAGGATTATCATACTCCATTTTCTTTTTCTTGTTTCAAAATGCTGTTGTAGGAGCAGAATGTCATGTGCGTAGAAGAAAAATGTCCATACACACAGTGCAACACCAAAGGACAGAGGGATGGTAAAAGGGGAAGGAATGCCTTAGCAGTAGGGAGAGGGGGATAGGGACACCTCCTGAAACTGGCCTTTTTTTGTCCCTTACTGCACTGACCACCCTAAACAGGTCCTTCCCCCTGCCACTGTCACGTGCCTAGTCCTTGTCAGTCACCTAAGGCTACCCTGGCTAGTGCACTGGCCAGTGAGGGCGCTAGACTCACCACAGCAGATAATAAAACATAGAGTAGGTTTCATTATCAATTTTTTTCTTCCCTTCTTCCAAAAGTCATACGTTTTTTATGTTTTTGTCCACGTTGCTATACAAGGGCTTGATTTTTGCTTGAGGAGTTGTACTTTTGAATAACACCATTCATTTTATCATGTGATGCACTGGAAAATGGGAACAAAATGTGAAGTGTGTTTGTAATAGCAAAAAATTTCACAGTTGTTTTTTTTTATTTTTATTTATGTTTGTTATACAGTAAAACTAACCTGGCAATATGATTTTCTGAGCTGGTATGATTGCATAGATACCAAACATGCATAGGTTTGTTTAATGAAATGGTAAAAATTTACAGAAATTTGGAAAATCCAATTTTTTTTTGCTTGTGTTACCATTTTCTGAGATATGTAACACTAGGTTTTTGGGTTTCGGGGTATAAGGGCTTATTTTTTGTGCACAGAGCTGATGTTTTTACTCATACCATTTGGGGACATGCCATCTTTGGATCTTTTCTCGTTACGTTGTTTACTGATTGGGTTCATTTATTTATAATTTGCTAGATTGGATTATTACAAATTCAGCAATACCAAATATGTGTATTTTTACTTTTTTTATTTGCTTTATTTTTTATAGGGCAAAATGGGGTTTATTTTATGTTTTGTGTTTTTTTTTAATTGAATTTAATAGTCCCCTTAGGGGAGTTGAAGCTGCGATCATCTGATCTACATTAGCACTGCTCTGTATAGGTAAAATCATGATCTCCTATAACAGCTATCTTTCACAGTAGTATCGTAATGACAAGCACAGGGATCTTCAGGAGACCCCTGGCTGTAACATTAACCCATTGGTACTGAGCGAACATAGGCCCACCAATGTCCATGTGGAATGATGCGTGGTAAATGCTGCTGTCATCTATTCCACCCATGGCTCTTAAAGGCATATGTTGGTTGATGAAATCAGTCATAATGTGTTGGGAAATATGTGGGCTTAGAGTGTGAGCAGGCATCAAAGTAAGGGAGCCAGCATATGACATATCAGTACACCACATGTCCGTACGTTTATCATGCTTCTGGCCACTGGGCAGGGAGATCGGTAACCATCACACGTCTCCGTATGATCTGCCTGTTCTGCTATGGTTACAGTGCTGGTCTCCAATGGCCCGCTAGACTGGTGCTCATTACATGGTCCCACATGGCTTGCCTGCCCCCTTGTTATGTCCTCCATACTGAATACTCACCCAGCCTGTAGTCCAGCACTGCCTCCTTGCTCCCTGTCGGCTTCCTTCTCCTCCCAGAGCCTGTGTTCTCTAAGCAGGGCTTCCAGGAGCATGCTAAGTTGGCGTCAGGTTTAAAGGGCCAGTACGCTCTAACATAGAAATACCTCTCAGTCTATTGCTGAGATGCTCTGTGAATATAAGGCACCTTCCCCCTAAGGGTGGTGCCTGAGCAATGCCTTTAGATACTAGTAGCATCGCTAGTACTTGGTCAACTTGTCCTATACCTTGCCTTGCCTTCATTCCTTTATCCTGTTCCATGTATTGGGTCACTGTGTGTTGTTTCATTGTAGAGTTTGCAACATTTGCTCCAGCCTGCACAGAGCCTTGTACATATGCACAGAGCCTGCCACATCTGCGCTGAGTAAATTGTGCCAGCATCAAGCCTACAACACTGGCACCTGTCTGCAGTGAACTTGCTACAACTGCCTTCACCTTGCCTTCAGAGATCTTGCTCCATGCCTTGCAACACCAAGCTCTAGACTCTGCTGCTCCTGGCATCCATTACTGTACCTTGTTGTTAAAGCTCACACACCCTGCTATGGACTGTTATCTGTGCCTTTGTCTGGACTATGCTTCTGAGTTTTCCTCATTAAAGACTTTGCGTTAGCACTAAGTTTCATCTGAAGCCTGTTCCTATACAGGGGTCAGCTTCCACAGTCATCTGTGGTCTAATGGGTCAACATCTCCACACTCATGCCTCCGTGTGGCTCCTATTGGCGATATCACTAATACTTCTTGGAAAGTGGACCTGATTAAAAGCAATGTATGTACTGGCGTAAATGGGTTTTATGTCTAAAACTACAAAACTTAAAGGGAACCTGTCACCTCGTTCTACCCCCTTACCTATCAATACCTGTCCTTGCACCTTCCTAGCTAATCCCTAACCATCCCTGTCTGGGCATCATCAGTCGTTCTGTTGTTCCACCTCTGTTTGAAATTCCCGTCTCCTCTGCTGCAATCAAAAGCCAGCCAGAATGTCATATCCGCAGGGGCGGACTGGGCCAGGTTGCAGGGAGGCATTTGCCCCCCAGGCCGCCGGCCACTCAGCTTCAGGGCCGCTGGCCACGGCTATTTTCGGGTTGCGGCCGCCAGTGATTCAAGAATGCACCCGGCGGCTGAAGCCGGGTGATTTACCTCCATCTCAGCTGCTTCCGGGTTCAGAGGCGTGCTTACGTAGTTGTACGCGACACGCCTCTAACCCTCCAGAGCGGAGCATTTGAAGAGAGGTGCCATTCTGTGAGGCTGGCTGCTGGTTGTGTGGGCCGGTCCTTGCTTGCAAGCCTCCAGCAGCTGTTCATGGCTGCAGCAAGTCCTGCTTGTTCTTCTGCCGGCCAGCACTGTCTGCACCTCTGTTTATATGCTGGGCCGGCAGTGTCACTATTCACAGACCGAGCTCTGTGCGAGGCCAGTCTGCAGAGCTGTGATGTCATCCAGCCCTCCTCACATGCCTGCTGGAGAAGAGATCAACGGCAGACAAGTCGGGGGAAGGTGAGAATGTCTGTTTCTCCTCTACATAAAAGTAGCCCTGATTTGTCTTTATGGCTGAGTACATGTGATGTGTGCATGGCTGTGTGTGTACATGCCTGGGTGGATCGCTGTGTGCATGTGTGTGCATGGTTGTGTGTGTACATGCCTGGGTGGATCGCTCTGTGCATGTGTGTGCATGGCTGTGTGTGTACATACCTGGGTGGATCGCTGTGTGCATGTGTGTGCATGGTTGTGTGTGTGCATGCCTGGGTGGATCGCTGTGTGCATGTGTGTGCATGGTTGTGTGTGTACATGCCTGGGTGGAGCGCTGTGTGCATGTGTGTGCATGGTTGTGTGTGTACATGCCTGGGTGGATCGCTGTGTGCATGTGTGTGCATGGCTGTGTGTGTACATGCCTGCATGGATCGCTGTGTGCATGTGTGTACATGCCTGCGTGGATCGCTCTGTGCATGTGTGTGCATGGCTGTGTGTGTACATACCTGGGTGGATCGCTGTGTGCATGTGTGTGCATGGCTGTGTGTGTGCATGCCTGGGTGGATCGCTGTTTGCATGTGTGTGCATGGTTGTGTGTGTACATGCCTGGGTGGATCGCTGTGTGCATGTGTGTGCATGGCTGTGTGTGTACATGCCTGGGTGGATCGCTGTGTGCATGTGTGTGCATGACTGTGTGTGTACATGCCTGGGTGGATCGCTGTGTGCATGGCTGTGTGTGTGCATGCCTAGGTGGATCGCTGTGTGCATGTGTGTGCATGACTGTGTGTGTACATGCCTGGGTGGATCGCTGTGTGCATGGCTGTGTGTGTGCATGCCTGGGTGGATCGCTGTGTGCATGGCTGTGTGTGTGCATGCCTGGGTGGATCGCTGTGTGCATGTGTGTGCATGGCTGTGTGTGTGCATGCCTGGGTGGATCGCTGTGTGCATGTGTGCGCATGGCTGTGTTCATGTGTCCGTGGCTGAGTGCATTTGTGCATGACTGAGTGTGAGGCTGTGTGTGTGCATGTCTGGGTGCATGACCAGGTGTATGTGTCCATGGCTGAGTGCATTTGTGCATTACTGAGCGCAGGCCTGTGTGGGTACATGTTTGGGTGCATGACTGGGTGCATGTGTTCATGGCTGGGTGCATGTGTCCATGGGTGAGTGCATTAGTGCATGACTGAGCACAGGGCTGTGTGTGTGCACGTGTCTGGGTGCATGACCGGGTGCATGTGTTCATGGCTGAGTGCATTTGTGCAAGACTGAATGCAGGGCTGTGTGTGTACGTGTCTGGGTGCATGTGTTCATGGCTGGGTGATGTGTCCATGGCTGAGTGCATTTGGGCATGACTGAGTGTGGGGCTGTGTGTGCATGTCTGGGTGCATGACCGGGTGTATATGTTCATGGCTGGGTTCATGTGTGCATGGCTGAGTGCATGTGTGCATGGCTGGGTGTATGACTGGGTGCATGGTTGAGTGCATGATTGGGTGCATGGGTGCACTGCAGGGTGCATGTTTAAGAGTATGAATATATAAAGAGGGTGCACTGATGCAGGTGTATCTCAATGAATTAGAATACCATCAAAAAGTGACTATTTCAGTAATTCAATACATAAAGTGACACATCTATTATATAGAGTCATTACACACAGAGGGATCTATTTCAGGTGTTTATTCTGTTAATGTTGTTGATGAATGAAAACCCAAAGGTCATTATCTCAGAAATTTAAAGTAGGGAGGATGAAAGGTTAAACACTGTGCTGCCGTATTACACCAGACATTTAAGGGTTTATATAATATTGATTTATTAGTCAAAGCGTTTCAGGGCTCCCTCCACATGACAATATGATACTGATTTGTCCTGAGGAAGGGGCCAGGAAACCCTCTAATGCGTTCATAAATAAATCAATATTATATTCCCCCTTTGATGTCTCGTTGAATACGGCAGCATGTTTTTTATCCCTTCATCCGCCCTACTTGAATTTTATGAGATAACTAGATGGCAACCCGATTCTAAAGAATCAGGTAGTCTAGAATCTATATATAGTTTATTTACTAATAGTTAGGGGAGTGCGGTGAAATGAATTGTGTGTATACAGGTGGCTCAGTGGGTAGCAGAGTATATGGTGGCTCAGTGGTTAGCAGTGAGTGCGGTGGCTCAGTGGTTAGCAGTGAGTGCGGTGGCTCAGTGGTTAGCAGTGTGTGCAGTGAGATTGGTCAGTGCAGCGCCGTGGTCAGAGTGGTGAGCGCAGCGGCGTGGGCAGAGTGGTCAGCACACACACACACTGCGCTATACTTAGCACTGACCCTGCGTCTTCCCCACCGGGTGGATCTGGGGCACAGGCTGGAGGGGGCACAGGCTGGAGGGGGCGGAAGCTGGAGGGGGCGGAGGAGCGTGTAGGAGTGCAGACTTACCGCGGGCGCCACGTGTCTGCTGTAGGAGGAGAGGAGGGGCGGGCAGAGCTCCTCCCTCCTCTCCAGGTGCGCAGCGGGCGTCTGGCAGCACGGGTAACCCCAGGGGGTGCAGGGCCCCCAAGGTGGTGGGCAATGGGCCCCCCCGGTAGTGGCTGGAGGGCACACGGAGCTTCCGAGATCGGAACGTTCCGGTGCCTGTAGCCGGGCGGCGCCCGGCTACCCTGCACTGAATGACGTCACCACCCCAGTCCGAAGGCCATCACGGAAGTACCCTTCGGGTTTTCCGGAAGTGGCCTTCGGCTCTTATATTATAGATGACCTTTGGGTTTTCATTGGCTGTAAACTATGTGTACAGTTCTGTATAATGTATGTGTGCATGTAGTGCTGGGCGATTTTGGGAAAAATCAAAATCTCGATTTTATTTAACCCTATGGACGATTTTCGATTTAAATCTCGATTTTTTTTTTATATATGTATACACAGCATACACAGTATATACAGTATATATCATACACACTGTATATATGTATACAGAATACACAGTATATATGTATACAGAATACACAGTATATATGTATACAGAATACACAGTATATATGTATACAGAATACACAGTATATACAGTATATATCGAATACACAGTATATACAGTATATATCATACACACATCATGCACACAGTATACACCGTATACACCATACACACACCAAACACACCGTATACACCATACACACCGTATACACCATACACACACCATACACACCGTATACACCATACACACACCATACACACCGTATACACCATACACACACCATATACACCATACACACACCGTATACACCATACACACCGTATACACCATACACACACCATACACACCGTATACACCATACACACACCATACACACCGTATACACCATACACACACCATACACACCGTATACACCATACACACACCATACACACCGTATACACCATACACACACCATACACACCGTATACACCATGCACACACCATACACACCGTATACACCATGCACACACCATACACACCGTATGTATACACCATGCACACACCATACACACACCGTATACACCATGCACACACCGTATACACCATGCACACACCGTATACACCATGCACACACCGTATACACCATGCACACACCGTATACACCATGCACACTCCGTATACACCATGCACACTCCGTATACACCATGCACACTCCGTATACACCATGCACACTCCGTATACACCATGCACACTCCGTATACACCATGCACACTCCGTATACACCATGCACACTCCGTATACACCATGCACACTCTGTATACACCATGCACACTCTGTATACACCATGCACACTCTGTATACTCCATGCACACTCTGTATACTCCATGCACACTCTGTATACTCCATGCACACTCCATGCACACTCCATGCACACTCCATGCACACTCCATGCACACTCTGTATACACCATGTACACTCTGTATACACCATACACATCATACACACAGTGCACTGGACACTCACAGAACTCGGCGATGTACACTCACAGGACACGGCGTAGTTCTCCTCGCACCAGTCCAGGGCGGAGGTCGGCGGCCCCCAGTGTCCGGGCCTGTCCAGCACCGGCCGGGGAGGAGGCGGAGGTCGGCGGCCCCCAGTGTCCGGGCCTGTCCAGCACCGGCCGGGGAGGAGGCGGAGGTCGGCGGCCCCCAGTGTCCGGGCCTGTCCAGCACCGGCCGGGGAGGAGGCGGAGGTCGGCGGCCCCCAGTGTCCGGGCCTGTCCAGCACCGGCAGGGGAGGAGACGGAGGTCAGCGGCCCCCTAGTGTCCGGGCCTTACACTGGCACTGGCCCTGACACTTACACTGGCACTGGCCCTGACACTAGCACTGGCCCTAACACTGGCACTGGCCCTGACACTGGCACTGGCCCTGACACTTACACTGGCACTGGCCCTGACACTAACACTGGCCCTGACACTAACACTGGCACTGGCCCTGACACTAACACTGGCACTGGCCCTGACACTTACACTGGCCCTGACACTTACACTGGCACTGGCCCTGACACTTACACTGGCATTTACACTGGCACTGGCCCTGACACTTACACTGGCACTGGCCCTGACACTTACACTGGCACTTACACTGGCACTGGCCCTGACACTTACACTGGCACTGGCCCTGACACTTACACTGGCACTGGCCCTGACACTTACACTGGCACTGGCCCTGACACTTACACTGGCACTTACACTGGCACTGGCCCTGACACTTACACTGGCACTGGCCCTGACACTTACACTGGCACTGGCCCTGACACTTACACTGGCACTTACACTGGCACTGGCCCTGACACTAACACTGGCACTGGCCCTGACACTAGCCCACTGCTATTGTCATGAACAGCACCAGCATCCCCCGCCTGCCCCCCAGTGACCGGCTCCGGCTGGAGAGGGGGCGGGACCTATCACCAGCGGCGCCGGTCCTCACAGTGACCGGCTCCGGCTGGAGAGGGGGCGGGACCTATCACCAGCGGCGCCGGTCCTCACAGTGACCGGCTCCGGCTGGAGAGGGGGCGGGACCTATCACCAGCGGCTCCGGTCCTCACAGTGACCGGCTCCGGCTGGAGAGGGGGCGGGATCTATCACCAGCGGCGCCGGTCCTCACAGTGACCGGCTCCGGCTGGAGAGGGGGCGGGATCTATCACCAGCGGCGCCGGTCCTCACAGTGACAGGCTCCGGCTGGAGAGGGGGCGGGACCGATCACCAGCGGCTCCGGTCCTCACAGTGACCGGCTCTGGCTGGGGAGGGGGCGGGACCGATCACCAGCGGCTCCGGTCCTCACAGTGACCGGCTCCGGCTGGGGAGGGGGCGAGACCGATCACCAGCGGCTCCGGTTGTGCACTATCGGCAGTGCTGCTGCGGCTCCGGGGGAGGGGTGGGTCAAGCTGTCAGCAGTGCAGTCGCACTGCCGATAGCACACCCCCCCCCCCCGGTCCTCACAGTGAGCGGCGGAACGAGTGTGACTCGGGATTACCGCTTCTGAAAGTGAAAGGTAACCCCGAGTCACGCTCGGGAATAAAGCTAGGAAAATCGAATTACACGATTTTGCATAAAACGACAATCGTGGCCACAGCAGGGGGCGAATTAATCGAATTAATTCGATTAATCGCCCAGCCCTATGTGCATGTCTGCGTTGCGTATATAAAATTGTATGCATTTTTTATAAAATGTGTATGTGGGGGGCATATCTGGGGGGTAGGTAGGGGCCACTGTCAACATGTGGTCAGAGTGAGCAGGTAAATATGCGAGGAGACAGTATGGGGTAGAAGAGAGAGGGGACTGCTTGGGGGACAGTGTGAGGATACAGTAAGCAGGACTCTGGAGTTGGTAAGCCAAACCACCGACTCCAACTCCTCAATTTCCCTTACTCTGACTCCACGACTCAGACTTCCTCATACACGGCTCATGTTTAAGTGATAAATTTATTGTACAATTTGTACATAAGGCTTTAATCATTATGTTGATACAATAATCAAGATATTTAGATAGAGCATAATAATTATTCATAATGATATTATTCAGCACATTCTGCATTGATCTACTGTACCCAATTCATTATATATTGTAGGAGTCGGAGTTGCTCCATTTTTCTACCAACTCCACAGTCCTGACAGCAAGGAAAGGATAGTATGCCGAGGAGGGGGGTGTGATGAGGGGCATAATATAAAGACTGGGTGCAGTATAGGTTTGGGGGCAGTGTGAAAGGGCCTTTTATGAAAAGAGCAGTGTGGAGGGCATGTATCAGGAGAGGGACAGTGTGGGGGTCCTTATTTGTGCAGAAAAAACATTGAGGGCAATTATTTATTCATGGGCTTAGTGTAGGGCATATAAATTTATTCAGGCAACATTATAATGACACTCTTATTTTTAAGGGCGCTGTGTAGGGATGTGCTGCAGAAGAGCAGAGAAGATGGAAGTCTGTAAAGACATGAAAAGTCATCATGGTGTCTGCACAAGATGAAGAAATGAAAGATAATGACTATAATCAGGGAAGATGTCGCCTATAAGGTACCTGGATGTAAATGTTTCTTTGTGATCCTGCTGCGTCTCATCAGTGCTGTGGCTCCTGTACGGTCTGCAGTCGGATGAATGATAACAACAACTCCCAGTATCTTCTTACCATTGTTAAGGACATACTGGCAGTTGGAGATATATGCAATACAAGGGGCTGACCTGACATTACAATTGGTGTACCATGTACTGATGGTGGTCCGGGCTCAGATTCAAGTACAAATGGTGATCCTAGTGATTTATATATGTACTAATGATAATAATAATAATCTTTATATAGCACCAACATTTTCCGGAGCACTTAACAAATCAGGTTCATATACAAACAGTCATGAGAAACAGTTTTGGAAATCACCATAATTAAAAAGCAAACAATAATGACAATCCTGCTTGCAAGAGCTTACAATGTACAATAAAGTGGGGGTGACACAAAGTACAGGGGTTTATTTACAATCATGGTTCAGCCATTTTGAGGTTGTGGAATAGATGAGAGTGGAGTAAGTGGCCACCAGCCGGTCTGTGTAGAGCTTTTCGGTCTGATGGAGTTAGACAGTTATGTTCAGGGAAGTTGAGGATAACCTATGTCTGAATAACTGATTAGGGAGCATGATAGGCCGCCCTAAAAAGATGTGTTTTTAGGGAGCGCCTGAAGCTAAGTAAGTTGTGGGTAGTCCTAATTTCTTGGGGTTGAGCATTCCAGAAAATTGGTGCAGCTCGAGAGAAATCTTGGAGCTGGGAATTGCAGGTTCAGATTAGTACAGACGTTAGCTCCAGTCACTCCCAGAGCGAAGAGAACGGGCGGGGTGATAGACAGAGATGAGGGTAGAGAGGTAGGGAAGTGCTGAATCGTGAAGAGCTTTGTGGGTGAGAACAAGCAATTTGAATTGGATCCTATAATGTATGGGCAGCCAGTGCAATGACTGGCACAGAGCGGAGGCATCCGAGTAACAGCCAGATAGATGACCCTGGCTGCTGCATTAAGGATTGACTGGAGAGGTGAGAGTCTAGTGAAGGGGAGACCAATTAATACAAAGTTGCAATAATCAAGGCGGGAGAGGATCACGGCCACTGTAATGGTTTTAGTTGTTTCCATGGTGAGGAAGGGGCGGATTCTAGAGATTTCCTACAGTTGCAGGTGACAAGAGCGGGTGAGAGATTGTATATAGAAGGTGAATGAAAGATCAGCATCAAATATAACACCTAGACAACGAGCCTGCTGTCTAGGTGTTATTGTGGTGCCGCACACTTTGAGGGAGATGTCCGATTTAGGGAGGTTAGTAGAGGGTGGGATCAGAAGAAGTTCAGTTTTGGAAAGGTTAAGATTCAGATATAGAGTGGACATGATATTGGAAACTGCGGTTAGACAATCATTGGTATTCTGTAATACAGTAGGGGTAAGGTCAAGGGAAGAAGTGTATAGTTGTGTGTCATCAGCATAAAGATGGTACTGGAAGCTAAATCTGCTGATCGTCTATCCTATCGGGGCTGTGTAGAGAGGGCCAAGGACTGAACCCTGAGGGACCCCAATAGTGAGAGGAAGATGGGAGGAAGTGGAGCCAGAGAATGATACACTGAAAGAGCGGTCAGAAAGATAGGAAGAGAACCAGGAGAGAGCCGTGTCCTTGATGCCAATGGAGTGCAGCATAGAGAGTAGGAGCTGATGGTCAACAGTGTCAAAGGCTGCAGAGAGGTCAAGAAGAATAAGCAGAGAGTGGTCACCATTACATAATGATGGTCCTGATTATTTATGCACAAACTAATGGTGATCCTGGTGATGAATTCATTTACTGCTTGGTGTTATGATGCTGTATTTCTGTACTGATGAGGGTAGTGATCCATGTTTCTGTACTGATGGGAGTTTTAGTAATACATTTTGGTATTGCTGGTGGTTCTGGTGATGTATTCTTGTGCAGGTATTGGTTCTGATCCTGTACATATAACAATCCATAACATATAAGATTGTGACATATGGCTATGCTTAATAAAGTATTGTCCCATTGACAATTTAGGGATTACTACATTTTTATTTGCTAGGAGCATTAAAGGGATTGCATAAGTTTGTGATGAAAGCTCGCCATAATTGCTGCTGTTTTAACAGTCACTGGCAGGAATATTTAGGGTTATGGCTGATGCCTGCAATCGCCAGCTCCCATCAGCTCCACTTGCTGTGGGTTGTTGATGGGTTGCTATGTGTTGCTGCCATAGTGCAGAGACATTATTACAGCGGTCTCACTTTGTAGTGAACGGTGACTGCAATGGATCTTTGCTTTGAACCTATAACAGGAAGCGAGTGGCAGCAGGGGGAATAAAATTTCATTTTCTCGCTGTAGCCTACACTGTTCCAGTTAATCAGCTCACTAGGTTTACCGTACCTGCAGATTAATGATATAGCTGCAATTAAATAGTGTTCCTGTATCTACGTACCATCCGCTGTTATTTTTAAAGACTCTTACCTCTGCTGCTTTAATGCAAGGGCCAGAGATAAGAAAATGAAAGATGGGTCGCCGCAACTCAAGGGCCACTGCTTTGCGGTTGCCCCCCAGGCCAAAATGTGCCAGCCAGCCCCTGCATATCCGGCCCGGTGCATTGTGGAGGCTGATCATGTGTTCGGCCTGGCTCAGTGCGCATATTAAAGCCAAGCCATACACGTCATAAGCCCCCACAATGCACCGGGCTGATATGACATACCGGCTGGCTTTTGATCGCAGCAGAGGAGACGGGAATTTCAAACAGAGTTGGAACAACAGAACGACTGATGATGCCCAGGGAAGGGGCGAGAATAGAGCCCTGTAGCCCGCCTTTCCAGTGTCTGGAGCCTGCTTGTAAGTTATAAATAATTTTTCTTTAACTTTATAGGGCATCTTTAAATGAGACAGGGATGGTTAGGGATCAGCTAGCAAGCTGCAGGGCAAGTAATGATAGGTTAAGGGGGGTAGAACGAGCTGACAGGTTCCCTTTAAATAACAAAACATATATATATATCCACAGCTGCTCTGAAGCTATTTCACTAGTTGCTATTATTTCCTACTTTATCATCCAAAGGCAGAAGGAAGCAAGTATTACCAGAACGTTCTCAGTATTGTCTGTAAAGCCACCATGTGTACAGCCAACAATCTCTGGACGGGCTGCAGGTCTCCTGACCTGAACGTTCAGTCTGATATAGACCTATGAAGCTGTTTCTTTAGACCAGGAGATTTGCAGATTTTCCAAAAAGTTCCATAAACAAACCATGTCATACTGAAATAGGAAGCCGCCCTTATGAGTATAGTATGATGTGTAGGGTGTATGCTGGGGAGAGGCAGAGCAGTAAGCCCATGTTCAAATAATAGCACTAGAGATGGATGGATGATTCTGACTACTTTTGCTTTACAGCCTATTAACAAGCCACTATATTTCTTATGTACTAATGTGTGATAGACCAATAGTGTAAACCATAAACTGGTACTGGAACCTTGTAAACACTTTTCAATATTTCTGCAAAATCTGAAGGGTTGACAAACTTTCAAGCACCATTGTATATAAACTTGCATTTTTGGTATCAGCTTGAAAGAATTCACGTTTCTGGTTTGTTAGATATGCCTAGTATATCTGTTACAGTGATCATAAATTCTAAAGAGTTTGATAAATTCCAGGTACAGGATAAATATTCCATACTAGTATTTATTACACCTTAAAAGATGCTAATGAAAGACAAAAACATGCTTACCTGAACTCTTGGAAAACTAGCTTTTAATAGTTTTTTTTTTACAAGGTAACGCAATACTGTCCTTCAAGTATTATTGAAGCCAAATAGCTACGAAAAATACATGCAAACCCTCTTCTGCCGTTATTATGGGATACTAATGGCACTCACAACGATAATAACACAGTACAGGCTTTGTTTTTCCATCAATTCAAAATAGTTGTCCCGTGATGTAAAGATCTTCGTGAAAATCCTCAGCACCTGAAAAATTCTATCTCTTCATCACTGTACTCCATAGAAGTCACATTGGGAATATAGAATTTTAATAGAAATCCTTCAGTCTTACAACATACGCCATATATAACATATTCATTACTAGTTTTGATTCATACGTTAATGATTTTGCTTTGCTTACAGATGCTATTCTGTGCAAAATAGAAAATGTTACAAATGAAATGAAAAGTAGAATGATACATTTTATACACTACAATGAACAGCTACATTTAAAGACAAATAATTGGGGTTTGTTATTAATTAATTGTAATTTACCTAATTTAAACACCAATTCGCAAGAGCCTACAATAAAAGCTACACTATTGGATTATCTGTAAAATCTTTGGTGAATTGCTTTAGCGCTAGCAATGACTATGTTCACATCTCAGTCATATAGATATAATTTATACATAATACACTATACATTAACTTTGTAAATAATAATAATAATAATTTAGATTAGTTTTTACCCTATCTGCAGATTTTTGATGGGACTGTATATGAGTAGAAGGCTTCCCAACTCTAAAAAGAAGGATGGGATCGTTAAATTTTACTTCGACAATCCCGCCATGGAAGCAACTGCCATAAGAATGGGACAAGAGCCTACTCTACTCTCCTCATTAAAAGTACGTACATGGTATACCAAACCCTGTGTGTCTATATAGGAGGGCTGTAAATAACAGGTGTAGGCTGAACAACCATCCATCCAATAGCTATGTAATGTGTATGACCAGAAAAATAAGTTAATCAGATATTTAAAAAAATAGCTATCATTAGTCTGCGGTTGCTCGTTCCACTTAACAAATCTGATGAGATTCTATGTAAAGGGCAGAGGGAGCAGGAAAAGGAGGGAGGAACTAAAGGCAGAGCTCTTCTTTCTTCCTCCTCTCCCCTACATAGAATTTGAGCAGTAATAACTGTCATCTCTATCCCATTAATGTAAAAATCCGTGTTCATTGAATGCAGATTGTGCCTGGGAATTCAGAATTTTATAAGTGAATAAATACTATTATTTCTGAAATAAAAATTAATATTCTTTAAGGGTGAGTGCCCACAATCAGGATTAGCAGGTGTTTTTTCTGCGTCCAAAACACTTCTCTGCACAGTACAAGCACAGTGGATGGAGTTATAGAAATCCCATGTCCACTTTGCTCCTTTTCTCCACAGCGTAAAATGACAAGCAACGCTGCTTCCCGAGCCACAGCATGTCGATTTATGATTGCTGAGATGCTAATGTTCTCAGCGGGAGAATATACACTGCGCCCAGGATACCGATTGTGGGCATGTACATTGCATTGTCCCGCAAGAGAGAACAAGCTGAATCCACAACACAGGTGTTCCTGATCGAGGGTACTTACCCTAATGGTTGTGGAATTGCGGAAAGTAGAGTGGAATCCCGCAACTTTCTGCGGCCCCCCCTTACAGGTAAGCATGAGATCCCTCCTTTTATCATAAGATCTAGTCAATTTAGAGAAGAAACAGTTGCTTTGCAATAGGGTTATCTGTTTATTAAACAAATCCACATACATAGAGAGGTCAATACAAGTAAGGATTATCAGGGGCCCCCTGATAAAGCTGTAACGTGAAACAACAAGGTGTGCCCGGAGGTTCCTTGCAGCACAGACAGAGCGGGGGAAAGAGGGAGGAAAGCCACACTGATTCAGGGTGGTAAAGAGCTGCGGTGCAGTGATATGTAAGCCCATGCACATGCACTTTAAAGGTGCTGAGTCACTAATGGATGATTAGAGCTGTGTTAAAGAATATTTTGTTCGGTCATTGCATTAATTAATTGCCCAGCTGTTTTGCACAAATTCATGTTTCTTATACCTGTATTCAGAACTGTGAAATCCCTGCACTTAAGATTTGTGCTCCTTATCCACCACTGTTGGTTACTAGAACCCCATTTTGTAATCCATGTGTTTTGCTAGTAAAGGCAGCAAATTATTACCATCTATGTTTTGTACCCTATTTCCTTAAAGAGGATACCTATGTCCATGTAACATTTCACTTTATCATAAGAGCACCTTGTTAACCTCCTTGTATCCGTACTTGTATTGACCTCTCTATGTATGTGAATTTGCTTAATAAACGGATATCCCTATTGCAAAGCAACTTTTTCTTTTCTAAAATGATATGTTTCATAACTAGTTGTTGCAACTAAAGAGTATAATGAGTATCTCTCACTGTAATTATAATGTGTGATCATAGGATCTAGCTATTTTTACTTACCCAGCACTGCCACATACTATATTAAGAGATTACTGATAATATTAGAGCGGTTACCAAATTCCATAATCTCTTAATAAAGTGTGCTGCAGTTCTGGGCTAATGCAAAGAGCTTAGACCTTGCAACAATAAGCAGGATCTCATACTTTCAAAGCAACAGAGGCCACAGAAGGTTATTGGACCACACTCTGCACTCTGGATCCCACAACCCAGAAATTTGGACCAAGCTCTTGTTAGAAATTCTGCCTTTTTTGGCAGAGCATTAAAGACATTAGTGGTTTTGATAAGTTATATTCACCAAAAATTGTGTTTTGTGGCTGTTAATTTTTAAGTAAAAGGTGCAACCATAGACTGGTGATAGTTACTGATGCCCTTCAATAGATAGCTGGGGGTCTGAGTCCCTGCCGATTTAGCTGCTTTGAGGTCCTCACGTGTTTGCACTCTTATGGAATTTTAGTAGCCACTGTGAATGGCCTTGAAAAAACTACAAGGTGTGTAACCAGAATGTGGCTTTAGGAAGAGATTGCATAAATCTAACATGAACCATCTATGTCACCTGCTAGGCACAGACTAGCTAGGATGCCTGCTTTTAGGTACAGTACTGTCTATTAGAAAGACTACTGTAATGGAATCAGTTATTTAGCGACAATGTTACGCGCAAACATGACATCAAATTTCCACAATAACATGGCCTTGAAGTGCTGGAGTTAATTGGTACAAAATGAATGTATAATTAAAAGGAAATTCTATTAAAGTAACTATTATGAACTTTGTTGCCATAATCTATAAAATAATATTTTAGCGGTTTACAGGAATTGGTCTTAAAGGGGTTGGTCAGGTATGAAACTGCCACAGGATAGATGATAATTGTGGTTTGCTGAGGGTCAATCTCTGTGACTCCAACTGATCACAAGAATGGGGTCCTGAAATCCCTACATGTGTTTATTCATTGTCTATGGGACTGAAGTAACGACCGCTGCTCCTTTCCAACCAGGCATTTCAGCACAAATGCATTGAAAATAAAGATCCTTAATTGAACATCATAACCGAGACACACAACTGAACAATATGAGCAGGCACAAAACTCTATAAAACAAAAATTGTACAATTTCAAAGGAAACTTAATATCTCTACTAAGCAACGAGTGATCCTACAATAGATATGAATGCTTCCTATTATATACAATATGAGTCCCTTTTAACTTTAAGCATAACAAATCAGATGCACAAATATAAAATAAAAAATAGCTACAAAAAACTTACTACAGAAAATCCCCCAAATCCTTTCTAATTACAATACATATATACAGAAATCATCACATCTTACCCTGTGCTACAGTAAAAAGACAGACCTGGTTTAGAGAAATACGGTATGTATTGTTTCTTCAACCTTGACAGTAATGTCCACCTTCAAAAAACATTTAATTTTTTAAAATTCAGTGCTGATTAATAACTCCGGGGTGTGAGCACATAATGTAGACATCTGTGAAGCCACTCGGATTTTGTTTGAGGCAGATACTTCAGGAGAACAACAGTAATGGTTTTCCTGAAGACTCTTTATTGGCATTTATCACGTTGTTTTTTTCTGTGACTATGGTTTTATTTTATCTTTCCTTATGTATACAATACTGAGCGGCTTCCAAGTGGAAGTAGCCTGAAGAATGGAGGGGTCACTTCTTTTAACTGCTTTGCTGTTTTCAAAACTTGAAGTGGGTAACAGAAGCTCAAAAGTGTTGAACATAGGAACAGAAAGGGGTTTTGATTTTGAATTATTACGAGAATTTTTTGAGCACTTATTCGGGCAGGTTTCAGAATAGACACATACCCTTAATGGGTTTTCTCGGCTTAACATAAATGTCTGTAATGTCTATGTCTTGCTACAGTTTGACATATCCTGACAGTATGCAGCATACACACTGTCAGGACTTGCCTGTTTGTCTTCTTAAGTGGTCATCATGTGATCATTCATTTGCAACTTATTACCTGTTGGTCACATGCCAGAAATGTATATTTAGCCCTGAAAATCCCTTTTAATCACTTTATTAATATATAGTTTTATTCCCTTCTTTACAAAGCACATTTTAAAGTATAACCTAATTAAACTATCTAAAACATCCTTCACATTGGTGGGGCTAAGCGTCCAAAGACCCCTTATGATCATTGAATTTACCCCTTTGAGAAATGCCATTAGTCAGTTAGAAGTGATCAGCTTCGGTCTGCGCATAGCGGTGTATGTGCTCAATAGAAACTCATCGATCCTGTCCGGTTTAACAGTCTTTTATTCATCCCTTACACCACTCTGTGAACTTTCTCATACTTCTGCCCGATAAGTTGCTTTTTTCAGAACATTTTTTGAGTGATCAGTCTCAGGACCTTGGTCCCCAACGATCTCTATGTCATGCCTTTAATTCATTTTGCTGCCACTTTCACAGTCATAAGTTTTTTGAATTTGTCATCAATGTATTTAATTGCTTGTTTTTTGCGGAAGAAGTTATATATTCAATGGTCATTTTAGATGTATATATAACTTACTGATTAAAGAGTACTTATACTTTATATTGTAACTACACGATGATCCCTGAAATACCCTGCAGATTGGTGGAGGTCCTAGTCATGAGTTAGCCCAAAATGCTTGTCTTCTGTGGAGCAGGAGCGCTCTGTTCCTAATTGACATAACATATAGAGCTGTCTACGCGCTCTATGTGCTTTGAGGAGATATTCCCCCCTGGTTACAGGCCCATACTCAACTCTGTATATTGAGACAGATGGGAGCTGGGCGCTCCTGCTTTCAGAGCAACCCACACCAAATGTTTTGAGTAATTGATCAAATGACCCAGACCCCCAACAATCTGGAGGAAGTTCAGTGGCCATCATATGGTTAAAAAAGATAAATATAGATACTCATTAACTTTTTAGGAGGCTACGGAAACTGTCTTCAGCATTTTAAATGTTCATCATTTACTGAGTAGAATAAACAACATTCTACTTATATTCTATACGTCATTATAACCATACAAAACTTCAGCGACACAACTCATGAATAGTATTGATTTCATATTTATTAAAGTGCAGTATAAAGTGCAATGTGCTATACAGACATGGTGACAGGGTATTTGGACTATATACATAATATGGCAGGGGTCACTGATATTGTATACAACAAAATATTATGGAACATTATTAAAGACATTATTACTATCCATAACTACATTCTCCTTGAGTGTAAATGATACATCAACACGCTCAAGGATATCAGGTGTAAGTGACATGCTCACTCATATGACAGACCAGACCTTCCCATACTTCGTGTTATACACTATGGGTGATGTTTCCCCCCTCTCAATATGGCCAAAGTATACTCTTTACATTAATATAATGAAGCATCAACTGCATGGGTATAGCTATAAACTATATGTATAGAATTGCAATATATAAGAAACAGTGGGTAGGTCTTTGAATGTATAAAGTACCAAGTACCCAGCTTGGATGGTAATTATCTATTTATTGCCACATACAACCTAATGTTATAACCTGGTAGCATTAATCAAATTATATAGTTTGTAGCTTATACCTCCATGCTGCACAATGTGCACTGTTGTGCCTATGCAATCCATTGCCTCATGACACTGAACATTATAATTCAAGAGCAATCAACAAGGGTGCAACTTGTAGCTTACACCACCGTTCTGCTCAGTATACACAGCTATACCCTGCAGTCCATTAATAGCTTCACATTCACTATAAGATGTTGTGTGTATCAATTAGTAAGATATACCTTAAGTATGGCAGGGGAGAGTCTGGTGTGGCGTCCTATAACCCTGGTCCTTGCGCCCCAATGCGCATGTCGGTCCTCCTTCGTCAGGGGGCGTCAGGGACACGCCCCCTGACGAAGGAGGACCGACATGCGCATTGGGGCGCAAGGACCAGGGTTATAGGACGCCACACCAGACTCTCCCCTGCCATACTTAAGGTATATCTTACTAATTGATACACACAACATCTTATAGTGAATGTGAAGCTATTAATGGACTGCAGGGATATAGCTGTGTATACTGAGCAGAACGGTGGTGTAAGCTACAAGTTGCATCCTTGTTGATTGCTCTTGAATTATAATGTTCAGTGTCATGAGGCAATGGATTGCATAGGCACAACAGTGCACATTGTGCAGCATGGAGGTATAAGCTACAAACTATATAATTTGATTAATGCTACCAGGTTATAACATTAGGTTGTATGTGGCAATAAATAGATAATTACCATCCAAGCTGGGTACTTGGTACTTTATACATTCAAAGACCTACCCACTGTTTCTTATATATTGCAATTCTATACATATAGTTTATAGCTATACCCATGCAGTTGATGCTTCACTATATTAATGTAAAGAGTATACTTTGGCCATATTGAGAGGGGGGAAACATCACCCATAGTGTATAACACGAAGTATGGGAAGGTCTGGTCTGTCATATGAGTGAGCATGTCACTTACACCTGGTATCCTTGAGCGTGTTGATGTATCATTTACACTCAAGGAGAATGTAGTTATGGATAGTAATAATGTCTTTAATAATGTTCCATAATATTTTGATGTATACAATATCAGTGACCCCTGCCATATTATGTATATAGTCCAAATACCCTGTCACCATGTCTGTATAGCACATTGCACTTTATACTGCACTTTAATAAATATGAAATCAATACTATTCATGAGTTGTGTCGCTGAAGTTTTGTATGGTTAAATTGTAGGTATCGCGACCACCGAATATTGTAGTCCAGGTACTGTTTGGGAATTAAAGATTCCCAAAAATGTGTATTAGTATTGTTTGGAGTTTGTTTCTAATATACGTCATTATGTTTATAGATTTTAATTCTTAGCCTTTCTACATTTTTATAATATTAGCACATAAAAAAGGAGGTCGCCACATTTTACAACTCAAAATTATTGCTGTCATTATAGCCATATATGAATTTATCTTTTGCAGCTTGTCACCTATTTACTATGCCAATTTCATACAAAGAAAAGTAGATTTCAATCAGTGTCACATCACAACATGTAAGGAACAAGGGCACAGGCCCAGGCATGGATTTATAAAGTTATCATAGTAAAAGACCCAGGAGAGGCCCCTAAAATGTTTTGAAGCAAGACAAATTTTTCTTTTTTTCTGAAGGAAGATAACTTTTTAAAGAAAATATTCAGGAATAAATTTGAAAGAATAAAGGCAATTTTAACTTTAATTTCATAAATCAATAGTACACATGAAAATAAGAAGCTTCAAAATATATCTTATCAGAAAAATCTGCTCTGTTCTACTCTGTTAAGGTACCGGCACGACGTTGGAACAATGTCCACAACGATCTCGTGGGCGCGCGGTCGTTTTGACATCATTTTGACATCGTTGGTGAGATGTCACACGGCTAGATATCGTGGACAACTCACCAATGATGTGAGCAGGTATCGTTCGCAAACCCCGAAAAGGATCCCTGCTGATTGCTTTGAACGGGCGAAGTCATCAACGACATCATTATCGCGGTGTCACACACAACGATCTAGCAGGTTGGCAGATCATTGATCATGAGGTTTGAGAACATGTTCTAAAACCTGCGATTAACGATCCAACAACTTATTGTTGTTGAATCTCGGTGTTACACGCGACGACATCCTAACTATGTCGCTGGAACGCCTCCAAACCCGTGACGTATCAGTGACATCGTTAACGATGTCGTGCCGTGTAACGGTACCTTTAGGCTGATCTTTTACTCTCAATCTGTAAAATCAGTCTTCAGTGAATGCATATTTTCCCAGTACTGATAAGATAAGATAAGATAAGAGATGGCAACAGCAGCTTAAAGGGGTTTTTCCATTAACAAAATTGATTTTAATCAAAATAACTTGGTATATTAATAATTTCCACAATTGGATGTGTTTAAAATAAGTGTTCCTGTGCTGAGATAATTTTATCTATATGTCCCTGCTATGTACTGTGTAAAGGCTGTGTCTGACCGTACAGGAACATGGTCCGATCATACCACATCTCCGGTGCTGAGGTAATCTTATATATATGTCCCTGCTATGTACTGTGTAATGGATGTGTCTGACTGTACAGAGAAATGGTCTGATCATACCACATCTCCTGGGCAGGGGAGGAAGAGACGATACCGAGGTAAAACATTTTTAAGTCAAGTCTGCATGCCTATCCTTTTCCAGCAAAGTCTATGAGACTTCTGAAGTGATGTGCACATGTTGCCTAATTTTTTACTTTTAGATTTATTGCAGATTTAGTTGCAGAAAAATTCTACAGCATGTCAATCCTTGGTGCAGATTTGCCTGTGTTTTTCAGCTCTGACAGTCGTTAACATAAACACACGGCACCAAATATGCAACACGTGTTTGGTGCGTTTTTCTGCCAGAAGATGCAGATTTGGAGCAGAAAATTTCAGCACGAAATACTCAGCTTGCGCACATAGCCCCCTGCCAATCATCCCCCCTCTGGGCTCCAGGCGCTGCCTCCTCTCTGCCCCATACGTCCATAGCGCCTGCTCTGTGCAATCATGGCTCAGGCATGTGCAGTGTTCGCTGCCCAACAAGTGAAGTCACATGATCTCACATCGCGCCTGCATATAGAGAAGTCCCAGATCCCGGCCCTGCAGTGTGTTATGATGTATTCACACTGTGGGACTGCACATGCCTGAGAAATGATTGCACAGCACAGGCGACGGGGACGTAAGAAGCAAAGAGGAGGCGGCTTCTGGAGCCCAGAGGGGGGATGATTGGCAGCAGGCAGGCGGTTGAGAGCTCAATAAAGCACACACCCACTGATCCAAGTAGAAGTATTGAGCCAAATTTATAAAACTCATTATTTCAGTGTTCCTGGGGACATTACACATAAGAACCACCTTCACAGAATGCAGTCTTAGTGCTGCTGAAGGTGGCTCTTTTACCTTCATAGGCCCTGGGGGGGTGACAGGTTCCCTTTAAATATAAGCTTTCATCTTCTTTCATAGTAATGGGGAAATCTGTCTTCACTGAATGCAGAGTTCACAAAGTGAAAGATCGGTCCAGGAGGAGAGGGAAGCAGTTTTTTTCTGATATGCTATTACAAAGTATCTTATTTTGATGTGTACTAATGATTCATGAGAAAAATAAAGAAATAAACGATGGTTACAATTTTACTTTAGATACAATTTAGTTATAAAAATAATGAACTTGTGTTCAAGGGTATACAGGATCTGTCACCAGATTTCACAATACAAGCTATATATTATTAGATGGATCTCACCGATGTACGTACTTTACAAATATATCATATTTTTAGGACTATAAGATGCACCGGACAATAAGACGCACCTAGGTTTTAGAGGTGGAAAATAGGGAAAAAAAGATTTGAAGCAAACAATTTGGTAAAAGCTACGGGACCTGAGTGGTGTCAGTAAAATACCATATGAAAACACCAGAAGTTGGGTATAACAATCAGGGGAGAGGGCTTACATTTAAAGCCCCACTCCAGCACTGAATAAAAAACACTGGATTGGTGCTTTAAGATCTCATAGGTGCCATTAATGTCAAGTTAAAGAAAAATATAACTCCCAGCATGTCCTACAGATCTTTTGTCATGTTGGGAGTTAAATTTCACATGGGTGTGGTAGAATACTTGTATGTACAGTACTTGATTAACAATTCATTCTTAACTTTGACAAGTGGTGCTTATTCACATTACGTGCTGCCATGTTCTCCCCTCTGGACACCAGGAAATCTGTACATGACCTTTAGTGACATGATGAAGATGCAGAGCTGGAGCAGAACATGACAACACAAAGCTCTCCCTCTTCATTGCGTCACTGCAGGTCCTCATATGGATGAAATTTACTTCTTTCTAGTGCAGTGGCTATAGGACCTGTTGTGAATTAATAAAGAGGGAGGGCTGGAGCATCACATGACAGCACAAAACCCTCCCTGTTCATTACATCATTGCAAGTTCTGTAGAGATTTCCTTCTGTCTCGAGGGGAAGGACATCACAGTATGTAATATGAGCAATCAGAGCTGTGCTCCTCATCTTTGCTCCTCAGGTATGCCGTGCTCTAGGCCAAGAAAGAGAAAGGGGGGGGGACAAGAGGCGCAATAGTGCCCTTATCACTAGACACTAAAAACAATAGGTGAGAAAAGATCCACTCACCTAGTCCAGTTGTGACACCCACAACTGGTTAGAAAGCCTGATAGAATACGTATCCTGATGGCTGCTGCTGGACTTCCACCGGTCTCCACTTGGGTAGACAGAAATTGAAGCTTTTTGGGAAAGGAAGGTGTGTCACAGTCCGCGCTGCCAGGAAATCCGCTCGTAAATCACGCTAGTAGTCAGTGTCCAAATCAAACCTCTTTATTCATCCTACGCGTTTCAACGCCCTCCTGGCGTCTTCCTCAGGGATCCCTGAGGAAGACGCCAGGAGTGCTCTAGGCCAGGCACGTCTGCAGCAATCCCTGCTCCTGCTCTTGCTCCCCAGCCCAGTGGACACACGATCTCCCCAGTTGCTGCAGGAATCCTGCCGTTCGGGAAACCACGTGTGTCCGCTGTTGGCGGTGGGCCTAGGGAACCTCCCCCAAAGCAGTGAATATTAGAGTAGTTTAATCAGGGGGATCATGTGGTTTCCCCAGTGCAGGATTCCTGCAGCTGAGAGTCTTTCATCCCTCCTGCATTCTCAGTCCACTGCTACCCCCTCCCCACATTCGGACTTCGAACTATAAGATGCACCACAAACTTTCCTCCAAAATTTAGAGGTAAAAAGTGTGTCTTATAATCCGAAAAATATGATATGTCAAATATCTGTGTAATTCATTTTTGACATGTTTCCAGTTTTACTAAAACAGGTGTATACAATCCCAGCTACAGATTACAGTCCAGATAGATTATACAATCATTCTGACATGACATTTTCAAGATAAGTACAGCAGCCTCATCAGGTCTGAGAAATCTATGTAATACTGTATACAGTTTGCATTGTGAAGTTGGCTCTCAAATCCCTATCAACCATTAAGAAGCTTCCTTTAATGATAAATATATATAAAAGAACAAAATCAAAATCTTCAACATGTTTTTCTTGTTTTCACAATTTTACTCTGGTATCTAACCAGCATTCCTGATGAACCAATTAGATAGACATCAAATAGATAGAGTGTGCCTCTTTCTAAACCGCCAATTGTTTCTGTAGTTACTGCTCTTTGCACATTGATTTCGTGGAAATATTTGCACACAACTTTTTCAGATTTTGGACGCGATTCAGGCCCCGAGCAATTGTCAACGCTGGCCATTTCTCTCCAGATGTGGTCTAGAAGTTTCTTCTTGTAGACACAGTACATATTCCTTTCTTGCGTTCCAAGCCAGGCAATTGTTATTGAGTTACATGTTCTCAGTTTATTGAAAGACTTGATTTTCAGACTATTTGGAAAAAAAGGGAATAAAGATTTGTGTATATGGGATGAAGCCTGAATCATTGCAGATGTATTTGTTAATGGTTCTCCTGGTTTAAAAACAGCCAAGTATTTATCCATAAATTTACCATTAAGGGTTATATGTCTTAAACCTTGAATAGTTTCTGAAACCAATAATTTACCATTTTTTGAGATCTGTGCTCGCAGTTGGCCTTGGCATACTTGGAATGTGAAGTGGACCTTTTTATGCATTGCCTGGTACTGAAAGCTGTATGGTTTTGTTTTTTTACCATCAAACTTAATTTGTACTATTTTGCCATCCTTTAGCAGGATATCCTTGGGTTTAGGTTCCGACCATGTCTTGGCAAAAGTGCCTGTGTAGGCAGCACTAGCATTGGTTAAGAGGTTAACTACAAATACGTCAAAGTAATATTGGGTGTTTGCGCTCAAATTTGATACTGTGTAGGTATTTTTGTTGCCAATACATGTTTGCCTAACCTCTATGTTGCTGGTTTTATGGATAATATGTAAATCACTGTTTGATAGGAGCATAACCCGTTGATTTTCATCAAGATATTTTGAGATAGGAAAACTTGCTAATTTTGGCCATTTCCTTCCCGCAGATCGAATAGCTGTATCAGCGGCGCACATACTTTTGTAGTTATGTTTTTCATTCACTAGAATGCAATATTCAATGAGGTCTTTCTGCTTCACTGCTGATGGACTTGATTTCCAAACCAAAGAAACAGAGTTATGGTTGACTGTTGTGACATCAATCCGTGGATCTCCTGGAAGTTCAGGAAAAAGATTTCCATGTGTTAAGTCAGTTGTAAGATACACTGAGATGTGAGTGTCTCTCTCAGTAGATAAAAACTCAAGTACAAAAAGAGAAGAATATGAAAAAGTTCCCACATAGTTCTCAACAGAGTTTCCTTTGTAGTTGAAAAGTGTAGACACAGTCTTGTAGTAGGCCTGGTTCTTCGAGTTATCAAAGTGTCGATATTTTGCTGAAAATGAAAAGATTAACAAGATTATTAGTTAATGTAAAACTATGAAAAGTTATTTATTAGTAGCTATTTCTGATATCTGGTTTTTTTTTTAAATATGAATAATGGGGATAGGATAAATTCAGGAGGAAGAAGCAATGAGAGAAGTTGTAAGTGCTTTTTACATTTCAGCCTGGGTGAAAGGCTGGGTTCACATTTGCACACCATGTGCGCTGTGAACGCAGCATTCTGAGTGCAGCAAAACGCAGGCACTTTGATCTCCTATGTTTAACATGGGAACGCATGGTGTCCTGTGTGTGGCTGCATTCAGGTGCGTTGTGTTCGGCTGTTCATAATTTATGCGCATGTCGAACACAGAATGATGTTTTTTTTTGTGCTGGCTGTGTGCTTGCTTTATACACAAGCAGACAGCCGCACACAAGTAACGAATGAAATTTAATCTGTGCGCATTGCCATCTGCTGGCAAGTGCACAGACGCTGCGGAAGATGATGTCCTCTGAGGTCATCTGCAGGTGAATTCTGTCCTGCTGTTCTCTTCCTCTTCTTTCTTCCTCTTGATTTTTTTCTCTTCTTCTTTCTTCTTCTTTCTTCTTTCGCCATGCCGCCGCTGCTGGTTTATTTAAAATTGCTTCAGCATCAGCCGTTTATTTGAACTAGCGGGGCGGGAAAGCCGACATCTCCCCAAGCTTTCCTGCCAGCTATTTTAAACAAACCAGCAGTGAAGAAGGAGATCAGTGGCAGCAGCCGGGAAGAGGAGGTCTCCTCTCTGATCTCCGCCTCCCGGCCGCCTAGACCGCTGATTGGGTGGCTGGGCACACTCGCTGAAATTCTCATGTGAACACATGGGATGATCTCCACTTCGCTTACAGGCAAATGTCTGCATTCGGCACTGCGTATGCGTATGCACTCCATACGCTGCAGTGCCAACGCAAATGTGAACCCTGCCTTATGACACCAAGACAGGCTCCCTTACCCTCTAATTACACTTCATGCTGCATTAAATTGAAAAATGATTGTGAGTGATTATTATGAGCAAGCTTCTTTATCAAGTGATCAGTAGCTAGTTTATTCTGAAAGATTATCGCTCATTGTTGTTTATAATCTTTCAATGTAAATAGGCTGCCGATCACCCGATAAATTAGCTAAATGCTCATTCATTGGGTGAAATAATATTCTGTTCAGTGCAAAAGATTTTTGTTCTTGGTGGGGCATTGTTTTGTGTAAATAATGGCAGCCTATGGTCACTGAATGATAAATTACAGATAATTTAGTGCTCATTGTTTACTGCAGTCTTCTGTGTATCTAGACTATTAAATGACCACCAATCAGTAAATCTTTACCATTAGGTAGTCATCTAGAGTCTTTGGTTGGACAGTATAAAATAGACCCTTACCTTCAACATCAGCTAGCTAAAAATGTCTGCACACTTAGGTACACCTCTAGAATGTGGATGTCCATTTTTTATTAGTGGAGGAAACTCTTTAATTTTGGGTTTGTCATTATATATCAGCATATCTGCTACTAATTGAAAAGCAAGTGTGGATGACATGTACTAGGGATGTGATCCCCAACTTGTGGCTTGAGAGTCACATGTGGCTTGCGAGCCTGTGATGTGTGGCTTGTGGCTGTTTTCTAGGTTGGAGCATGAGCACCAGGTCTGGCAAACAGCTAAGAAGAGCAAGTCTCCAGTTGATAACTTTTGTCATTAGCCACACACAGAAGAGCAGATTTGAATGGGGTAAGGTAGAAACCCCAGGATCTTGGTACAATGCCTTGGTATCATTTACACTCCCTGACAGAAGTTATGTCACTTATCCATGTTATGTAAATAAAAGATTATAACCTGACGGTAAATTCATCCATTGGTTTTCTAAATTGCTCTTTCGAAAGATTAAACCCTCCGAAATGTGGTTCAGGTTAAGAAAATAAATTGGCATCAAGGCTGAAATATTGATCATTTAATGAACACAGAATGGTAAGATTTTGGCAAGGCAAAAGTTTTGTCGCCAGGTCATGTAATACACTCAATCCTAGTTCACATCCTCACCTGTGCTCAGTAAATGATCAATTAATTAGAGGGTGTTTATAAAAAGAACGCCAGCACCCCAGACATGAACTGTACTTGAGCTCAGACAACATGCCAAAAATCCACCCTATGACCAAAGCCTTGATTATCAAGAGGTTGAAGACCAGATCCACTGCAGAGGTGGCTGGCACCTTTAATGTGTCTCAGTGTCAAGTACAAAGAATTAAAAAAAGATGTGAAGAGACTGTAGATGTGTTTGACAAGCCCAGGTCCAGCAGACCCTGCAAGACAACTGCTCAGGAGGAACGTTTGTTGGTTAGAAAATTCAAAGCAAGCCCCTCTTCCACTGCAGCAGAGCTCCAACAGGCCTGGTCACCTCAAGTCCCTGTGTCAACTAGAACAGTTTGTAGGATTCTGTCTTGAAATGGCCTCCATGGTCGAATCAGTGCCCAGAAGCCAGCACTAAACAAAAGGCAAATAAAAAAAGTGTGGCATTTGCAAAGTCCCACAGCCTGCTAAATAGATGGATGCTGGAAAAGTGGCAGAAGGTGGATTTCTCTGATGAATCTTCAGTAGAATTACACCATAGCCGCCGCAAATACTGAAGGAGACCTCCTGGAGCCCGTATGGATTTAAAATACACCCAGAAAACTGTTAAATTTGGTGGTGTCATGGTCTGTGGATACATTCAGTATGGGGCTATGCGAAACATTTGCAAGATGGAAGGCAATATCAATAGCCTAAAATATCAAGAAGTATTAGGTACCTCTTATATTCCAAATCATAAAAGGGGTCATATTCTGCAGCAGGATGGTGCTCCATCTCATACATCCATCTCAAAAACAAAGTTCCTCCAGGCAAAAAAGATCAAGGTGCTCAAGGACTGGCCAGCCCAGTTACCAGACATGAAAATCATTGAGCATGTGTGGGGTAGGATGAAAGAGATAGCTTGGAAGGCAAAACCAAAGAATCTAGATCAGGGGTATCAAACTCCAGGCTTCAAGGGCCGCACACAGTCAAGGTTTTCAGGATTTCCATTGCATTTGACAGTTGGCAATCAAATTACCAACTATCAAACTCTAAGGAAATCCTGAAAACCTGGACTGTGTGTGGCCCTTGAGGCCTGGAGTTTGAGACCCCTGATGTAGATGAACTCTGGGAGGCATGTAAGACTGCATTCTTTGCTATTCCTGATGACTTCATTAATAAATTGTATGAATCATTGTTGAACCTCATGGATGCAGTCCTTCAAGCTCATGGAAGTCACAAAAAAAAAATAATATGACCCTATAGTACCACAACTTCATTCACCAATGTTATGCAACATATATTTGTATTTTGACTTAATTATTTGTTTGAAAATCACATTAGTTTCTGTTGGTGACAAAACTTTTGTCTTGCCGAAATCTGACCATTCTGTGTTCATTAAATGATCAATATTTTACCACCTACAGTAGATTACTACCGTATATACTCGTGTATAAGCCGACCCGTGTATAAGCCGACCCCCCTACTTTTGACCCCAAAACCTGGGAAAACCTATTGACTCGTGTATAAGCCGAGGGTGGACCCCAGCACAGGTATACAGCCCCCAGCAGTGTGGTATACAGGCCTCCCCAGTGATAGTATACAGCATCCCCCCCAGTGGAAGTATACAGCAGCCTCCCCAGTGGTAGTATACAGCATCCCCCCCAGTGGTATATACAGCATCCCTAAAGGTATAAACAGCAGGCCCCAGAGGCATATACAGCAGGCCCCAGAGGCATATACAGCAGGCCCCAGGGTATATACAGCAGGCCCCAGAGGCATATACAGCAGGCCCCAGAGGCATATACAGCAGGCCCCAGGGTATATACAGCAGGCCCCAGGGTATATACAGCAGACCCCAGGGTATATACAGCAGACCCCAGGGTATATACAGCAGGCCCCAGAGTATATACAGCAGGCCCCAGAGGTATACAGCAGGCCCCAGAGTATATACAGCAGGCCCCAGAGTATATACAGCAGGCCCCAGAGTATATACAGCAGGCCCCAGAGGTATACAGCAGGCCCCAGGGTATATACAGCAGGCCCCAGGGTATATACAGCAGACCCCAGGGTATATACAGCAGGCATCAGAGGTATACAGCTGGCCCCAGGGGTATACAGCTGGCCCCAGAGGTATACAGCTGGCCCCAGGGGTATACAGCTGGCCCCAGAGGTATACAGCAGGCCCCAGAGGTATACAGCTGGCCCCAGGGGTATACAGCTGGCCCCAGGGGTATACAGCTGGCCCCAGGGGTATACAGCTGGCCCCAGGGGTATACAGCAGGCCCCAGAGGTATACAGCTGGCCCCAGGGGTATACAGCTGGCCCCAGGGGTATACAGCTGGCCCCAGGGGTATACAGCTGGCCCCAGAGGTATACAGCTGGCCCCAGGGGTATACAGCTGGCCCCAGGGGTATACAGCTGGCCCCAAGGTGTATACAGGCAGCCCCGCAGTGGCACTAGCCCCCCCATCATGGAAAGAGCCCCCCACACTGTCAGAGCCCCCCCCCCGCTGCATTAACTTACCATCCAGCGTCTTCATCACCGCGGGCTGTCGCGTCCTTCCTCCCGCGCTGTCTTCCTGGTCTCATGTGACCCGGCGGTCGCGGTGGAATGACGTCAGCGCGCCGGGTCACGTGAGACCGGGATGACAGCGCGCAGGACCCGCGGCGACACTGGATGGTAAAGCATCGGGGGGGGGGGGCTCTGCCAAGTGTGGGGGCTCTTTCCATGATGGGGGGGGGATAGTGCCACTGGGGGGCTGCCTGTATACACTGGGGGGGGCTGTATGCACGGCTCCCCCTGCCGCTGTGATGGGCGGGGGGAGCCGTGCATATCTAATGAGCGGCCCCACGTGACGGGCCGCTCAGTCATCAGCCTCCCCCCGCCTCCTCCAGCCTCCCCAGCACCCGGACACAGCCCCCACACATATATTACCGTATTGACCTGTGTATAAGCCGAGGGGGTGACTTTTCAGCCCAATTTTTGGGCTGAAAAACTCGGCTTATACACGAGTATATACGGTAATCTCCTTTTATTGTACTTCATTGATTTCTGTATCATTTATGCTAATCATACTGTATGCTATATCGTTCTTTCATTTGTAAACCAATAAAAATATTTGAACATAAATGATCAATATTTCATCCTTGATGCCAATTTATTTTCTTAACCTAAACCACACTTCAGAGGGTTTCAGCTTTAAAAAGAGTAATTTATAAAACCAATGGATGAATTTAACTTCAGGTTATAAGCTTTTATTTACATAACATGGATAAGTGACATAACTTCTGTCAGGGAGTGTATGTGGAAAAGCCTTTTCTGTCATTATACTGGTAAGGGCTCTGGGTGTCACTATCTTGAGGGGATGGAAGCTGAGTGGAGCTTGTGACCATCTCTCATGGTGGGTTTACACACACCAATCATTGTATCCAATCTCTGAACCAATCTCTGGTTGCAGTGAAATCATGGACACATTATTCCATTTTGTGGCTGTGTACAACATGGAGCAATCTGTCCATGATTTCACTGCAACCAGAGATTGGTTCAGAGATTGGATACAATGATTGGTGTGTGTAAACCCACCATCAGAGTTGAATGTGGTTCGTGACCCTCTTTCAGACCTGAATCTGGCTCTCAAGGTCAGAAAGGATGGGGATCTCTTTACTAGAGCAATAACTGATGTCATATCAGGGACTTTATACTAACAACTTCACTCCTTGTCACTACTAAGGCTGGTTTCACACTACAGTTTTTTCCCTGATCAGGTTCAATCAGGTATGTGTGCCAAAACCAGGAGAGGAACCAGGAGAGGAACTTGCAGAGAAAAACTATAATTGAAAGATTGATACCTATTCTGAGTTTTGGGGACACTCCTGGTTTTGGCACACAAACCTGATCGAACCCGATCAGGTAAAAAACTGCAGTGTGAAACAGCCTAAGCTAAAAGTATCCCAATTGTTTCATGAAATCAAAATATAAGTATCTAAAAACGGTTATCATATAAAAAGCATAAATAAAGCCCTTAGTGCAGGGGTGGGCAACTCCAGGCCTCAAGGGCCGCACACAGTCCAGGTTTTGAAGATTTCCTTAGAATTTGACAGTTGGTAATTGTAAATTACTAACTATCAAATTCTAAGGAAATCTTGAAAACCTGGACTGTGTGCGGTCCTCGAGGCCTGGAGTTGCCCACCCCTGCCTTAGTGGATATGAAGGTTTGGCATAATGTATGGTGCTTTTCTTTCCACTATTTGTATAAAAAATTCAATTAGTTACTCTGTTCATGTGTTTAGCCAGGTCAATTTGGATTGAGCACGATTTTTTTTTTATATATTTATTTTTTGGAGGTTTTTTAGAGATTTTCTTTTTTTCTTTCTTATTGTAATTATTTTTTATTTACTTCACACATTATGTCCCCTATATGGTCATAAAAGGCCTTTTGTTCGCATTCCAACATCTATTATATAATTGCCGTAAATGACTTCCGTCGGAGCGGCGCAACTTCCGGTGGCTTGGTTAGCGAGTCCAAGCTTCATCCCATGGACTCTGTCCGTGGCCGCGTAGCGGCCACGGCGACTCCCGAAGCAATGCCCGCAACGCGGGCATTGCAAGTCGTTGCAGCCTCGCGAAGCAATTGCGAGCAATTGCGAGTCGCTGCCACCCAACGCTAACCAAGCCACAGAAGCGCATACGACTGTAGTGTACACCGCTATAGTATACTACAGTCCCATGCCCATGCGCCAACGACTCGCAATGTTCGCAATGTTCGCTGGCGCTTAAGGCCCGACACGCGTATGCCCATGGGACTGTAGTATACCATCGCGCTGTACACCGCCGCCGAAGTCCCACTACCCTCTGCCGCAAGCCCCTACACCCTGCTGCCCTAACCCACTACCCCGCCGCACCCACTACCCTCTGCCGCACCTAACCCCTAAGCCACTACCCCGCCGCCTACCCCGCCGCCGAAGCCCCTACCCCCTGCCGCCTTAAGCCACTACCCCGCCGCACCCACTTCCCTCTGCCGCAAGCCCCTACCCCCTGCTGCCCTAACCCACTACCCCGCCGCACCCACTACCCTTTGCCGCACCTAACCCCTAAGCCACTACCCCGCCGCCGAAGCCCCTACCCCCTGCCGCCCTAAGCTACTACCCCGCCGCAGCCACTACCCTCTGCCGCAAGCCCCTACCCCCTGCCGCCCTAAGCCACTACCCCGCCACAGCCACTACCCTCTGCCGCACCTAACCCCTAAGCCACTACCCTGCCGCCGAAGCCCCTACCCCCTGCCGCCCTAAGCCACTACCCCGCCGCAGCCACTACCCTCTGCCGCAAGCCCCTACCCCCTGCCGCCCTAACCCACTACCCCGCCGCAGCCACTACCCTCTGCCGCACCTAACCCCTAAGCCACTACCCCGCCGCCGAAGCCCCTACCCCCTGCCGCCCTAAGCCACTACCTCGCCGCAGCCACTACCCTCTGCCGCAAGCCCCTACCCCCTGCCGCCCTAACCCACTACCCCGCCGCAGCCACTACCCTCTGCCGCACCTAACCCCTAAGCCACTACCCCGCCGCCAAAGCCCCTACCCCCTGCCGCCCTAAGCCACTACCCCGCCGCAGCCACTACCCTCTGCCGCAAGCCCCTACCCCCTGCCGCCCTAACCCACTACCCCGCCACAGCCCCTACCCCCTGCCGCCCTAACCCACTACCCCGCCGCAGCCCCTACCCCCTGCCGCCCTAACCCCTAAGCCCCTACCCCGCCGCCGAAGCCCCTACCCCCTGCCGCCCTAAGCCACTACCCCGCCGCAGCCACTACCCTCTGCCGCAAGCCCCTACCCCCTGCCGCCCTAACCCACTACCCCGCCGCAGCCCCTACCCCCTGCCGCCCTAACCCCTAAGCCACTACCCCGCCGCCGAAGCCCCTACCCCCTGCCGCCCTAAGCCTACCCCGCCGCCGAAGCCCCTACCCCCTGCCGCCTTAAGCCACTACCCCGCCGCACCCACTTCCCTCTGCTGCAAGCCCCTACCCCCTGCTGCCCTAACCCACTACCCCACCGCTCCCACTACCCTCTGCCGCACCTAACCCCTAAGCCACTACCCCGCCTCCGAAGCCCCTACCCCCTGCCGCCCTAAGCTACTACCCCGCCGCAGCCACTACCATCTGCCGCAAGCCCCTACCCCCTGCCGCCCTAACCCACTACCCCGCCGCAGCCACTACCCTCTGCCGCACCTAACCCCTAAGCCACTACCCCGCCGCCGAAGCCCCTACCCCCCCTAACCCACTACACCGCCGCAGCCACTACCCTCTGCCGCAAGCCCCTACCCCCTGCCGCCCTAACCCACTACCCCGCCGCAGCCACTACCCTCTGCCGCACCTAATCCCCTACCCCCGAAGCCGCCCTAACCCACTACCCCCGACGCCGCACCTAAGCCACTACCCAGCCGGAGCCACTACCCTCTGCCGCAAGCCCCTACCCCCTAAGCCGCACCTAACCCCCTACCCCCGAAGCCGCACCTAAACCCCTACCCCCCCTGCCCCCTAAGCCCCGCCGCACCTAAGCCCCTATCCCCTAAGCCCCGCCGCCTCCTAAGCTCCCGCCACTTTCCCCCGCCGCTGTCGCTAACACCTAAAGCCCTACACCCGAAGCCCTCGCCGTCCCCTAACCTTACGTCCCCGTCGATCACTTACATGCCTTCTTAGTCATCTGATCGTCCGTCCGATCCACAAGTCCTCCGTCCGGCCAGGCGTCCTCTTCCTCTGGCCCCGGGGGTCTTCTCTCTTCTTTCCGCCATCTCCGCCTCTTCGTCCGGCCCCGGGGATCTTCTGTCTTCTTTCCGCCAACTTCCAGCTCCGACGTCCTCTTCACTTATCATTAACATAGAATGGACGACAAATCCACCATTCTATGTCAATGAGATGTGAGGGGCTCTTCTGATTGGCCGCTGTCTACTGCCCTCAGCCAATCAGAAGAGGCCCTCATTTCCCATTGACATACATTAGCGGTGTCTCGCCGATTTTATGGCCGGCCACCTGGTTCTATTTGTCGGCCCTAAAATCGCGGACACACCGCTAATGCATCTCTATGGGCAGTCAGCCCGATTTCTGATTTGTCGCTCTCTCGAGCTCACTGCCCATAGACATGCATTAGCGGTGTGTCCGCGATTTTAGGGCCGACAAATAGAACCAGGTCGGCGGCCATAAAATCGCCGACACACCGCTAATGTATTTCAATGGGAACAAATTAATTTAATAATAAAAAAAATAATTTAAAAATAATTAAAAAATAATTAAAAAAAAATAAAAAATAAACGGACCTGAAAGAGAACTGGGTCTCAGCCTAAATAATAAATTTAATAATAAAAAAAATAATTAAAAAATAATTAAAAAATAATAAAAAAATAAATAAAAAATAATAAATAATTCAATAAAAATAATAATAAAAAAATTACATATATGCTAATTATATCAGCCCTTTCAGCGGACCTTAAAGAGAACTGGGTCTCAGCCTAAATAATAAATTTAATAATAAAAAAAATAATTAAAAAATAATTAAAAAGTAATAAAAAAATAAATTAAAAATAATAAATAATTCAATAAAAATATTAATAAAAAAATTAAATATATGCTAATTATATCAGCCCTTTCAGCGGACCTGAAAGAGAACTTGCTCTCAGCCTAAATAATAAATTTAATAATAAAAAAAATAATTAAAAAATAATTAAAAAATAATAAAAAAATAAATAAAAAATAATAAATAATTCAATAAAAATAATAATAAAAAAATTAAATATATGCTAATTATATCAGCCCTTTCAGCGGACCTGAAAGAGAACTGGGTCTCAGCCTAAATAATAAATTTAATAATAAAAAAAATAATTAAAAAATAATTAAAAAATAATAAAAAAATAAATAAAAAATAATAAATAATTCATAAAAAAATAATAATAAAAAAATTAAATATATGCTAATTATATCAGCCCTTTCAGCGGACCTGAAAGAGAACTGGGTCTCAGCCTAAATAATAAATTTAATAATAAAAAAAATAATTATAAAATAATTAAAAAATAATAAAAAAATAAATAAAAAATAATAAATAATTCAATAAAAATAATAATAAAAAAACTAAATATATGCTAATTATATCAGCCCTTTCAGTGGACCTGAAAGAGAACTGGATCTCAGCCTAAATAATAAATTTAATAATTAAAAAAATAATTAAAAAATAATAAAAAAATAAATTAAAAATAATAAATAATTCAATAAAAATATTAATAAAAAAATTAAATATATGCTAATTATATCAGCCCTTTCAGCGGACCTGAAAGAGAACTGGGTCTCAGCCTAAATAATAAATTTAATAATAAAAAAAATAATTAAAAAATAATAAAAAAATAAATAAAAAATAATAAATAATTCAATAAAAATAATAATAAAAAAATTAAATATATGCTAATTATATCACCCCTTTCAGCGGACCTGAAAGAGAACTGGGTCTCAGCCTAAATAATAAATTTAATAATAAAAAAAAATAATTAAAAAATAATAAAAAAATAAACAGAAAGGATGGGGATCTCATTTACTAGAGCAATAACTGCTTTCCCATATCAGGGACTTTAAATACTAACAACTTCACTCCTTGTCGACTACTAAGGCTGGGTATCACACTACATTTTTTCCCGATCAGGTTCAATCAGGTTTGTGTGCCAAAACCAGAGATGAACCAGAGAGAGGAACATTGCAGAGAAAAAACTATAATTGAAAGATTGATACCGGTATTCTTGAGTTTTGGGACACTCCTCTTTTGGCACACAAACCAACCTGGGCATGAATCAGGGACATTTTTCCTTTTTGTGGCTGTTACAACGGGGACAATCTGTCCAGATTTCCCTGAAACCGAAATTGGTTCAGAATTGGATACAATGATGGGTGGTGTAAACCCAACCAAGTTGAATTTGGGGTTCGTGACCCTCTTCAGACCTAAATCTGGCTCTCAAGTCAGAAAGGATGGGGATCTCTTTACTAAGCAATAACTGATGTCATATCAGACTTTATACTAACAACTTCACTCCTTTGTCACTACTAAGGCTGGTTTCACACTACAGTTTTTTCCCTGAATCAGGTTAATCAGGTTTATGTGTCCAAAACCAGAGGGGAACCAGGAGAGGAACTTGCAGAGAAAAACTATAATTGAAAGATTGATACCTATTCTGAGTTTGGGACACTCCTGGTTTTGGCACACAAACCTGATCGAACCCGATCAGTAAAAAACTGCAGTGTGAAACAGCCTAATAAAAGTATCCCAATTGTTTCATGAAATAAAAAATTTTAAGTATCTAAAAACGGTTTATCATATAAAAACATAAATAAAGCCCTTAGTGCAGGGGTGCAACTCCAGCCTCAAGGGCCGCACACAGTCCAGGTTTTGAAGATTTCCTTAGATTTACATTTTGGTAATTGTAAATTACTAACTATCAAATTCTAAGGAAATCTTGAAAACCTGACTGTGTCGGTCCTCGAGCCTGGAGTTGCCCACCCCTCCTTAGGGGATATGAAGGTTTGGCATAATGTATGGTGCTTTCTTTCCACTATTTGTATAAAAAAATTCAATTAGTTTCTCTGTTCATGTGTTTAGCCGGGTCAATTTGGAGGGACACGATTTTTTTTATATATTATTTTTTGGAGTTTTTAGAGATTTTCTTTTTTCTTTCTTATTGAAATTTTATTTTTTATTTACTTCACACATTATGTCCCCTATATGGTCATAAAAGGCCTTTTGTTCGCATTCCAACATCTATTATATAATTGCCGTAAATGACTTCCGTCGGAGCGGCGCAACTTCCGGTGGCTTGGTTAGCGAGTCCAAGCTTCATCCCATGGACTCTGTCCGTGGCCGCGTAGCGGCCACGGCGACTCCCGAAGCAATGCCCGCAACGCGGGCATTGCAAGTCGTTGCAGCCTCGCGAAGCAATTGCGAGCAATTGCGAGTCGCTGCCACCCAACGCTAACCAAGCCACAGAAGCGCATACGACTGTAGTGTACACCGCTATAGTATAACTACAGTCCCATGCCCATGCGCCAACGACTCGCAATGTTCGCAATGTTCGCTGGCGCTTAAGGCCCGACACGCGTATGCCCATGGGACTGTAGTATACCATCGCGCTGTACACCGCCGCCGAAGTCCCACTACCCTCTGCCGCAAGCCCTACACCCTGCTGCCCTAACCCACTACCCCGCCGCACCCACTACCCCTGCCGCACCTAACCCCTAAGCCACTACCCGCCGCCTACCCCGCCGCCGAAGCCCCTACCCCTGCCGCCTTAAGCCACTACCCGCCGCACCCACTTCCCTCTGCCGCAAGCCCTACCCCCTGCTGCCCTAACCCACTACCCCGCCGCACCCACTACCCTTTGCCGCACCTAACCCCTAAGCCACTACCCCCGCCGCCGAAGCCCCTACCCCCTGCCGCCCAAAGCTACTACCCCCGCCGCAGCCACTACCCTCTGCCGCAAGCCCCTACCCCTGCCGCCCTAAGCCACTACCCCGCCACAGCCACTACCCTCTGCCGCACCTAACCCCTAAGCCACTACCCTGCCGCCGAAGCCCCTACCCCCTGCCGCCCTAAGCCACTACCCCGCCGCAGCCACTACCCTCTGCCGCAAGCCCCTACCCCCCGCCGCCCTAACCCACTACCCCGCCGCAGCCACTACCCTCTGCCGCACCTAACCCCTAAGCCACTACCCACCGCCGCCGAAGCCCCTACCCCCTGCCGCCCTAAGCCACTACCTCGCCGCAGCCACTAACCCTCTGCCACAAGCCCCTACCCCCTGCCGCCCTAACCCCACTACCCCCCGCCGCAGCCACTACCCTCTGCCGCACCTAACCCCTAAGCCACTACCCCGCCGCCGAAGCCCCTACCCCCATGCCGCCCTAAGCCACTACCCCGCCGCAGCCACTACCCTCTGCCGCAAGCCCCTACCCCCTGCCGCCCTAACCCACTACACCCGCCGCAGCCCCTACCCCCTGCCGCCCTAACCCACTACCCCGCCGCAGCCCCTACCCCCTGCCGCCCTAACCCCTAAACCCCTACCCCGCCGCCGAAGCCCCTACCCCCTGCCGCCCTAAGCCACTACCCACCGCCGCAGCCACTACCCTCTGCCGCAAGCCCCTACCCCCTGCCGCCCTAACCCACTACCCCGCCCGCAGCCCCTACCCCCCTGCCGCCCTAACCCCTAAGCCACTACCCCGCCCGAAGCCCCTACCCCCTGCCGCCCTAAGCCTACCCCGCCGCCGAAGCCCCTACCCCCTGCCGCCTTAAGCCACTACCCCGCCGCACCCACTTCCCTCTGCTGCAAGCCCCTACCCCCTGCTGCCCTAACCCACTACCCCACCGCTCCCACTACCCTCTGCCGCACCTAACCCCTAAGCCACTACCCCGCCTCCGAAGCCCCTACCCCCTGCCGCCCTAAGCTACTACCCCGCCGCAGCCACTACCATCTGCCGCAAGCCCCTACCCCCTGCCGCCCTAACCCACTACCCCGCCGCAGCCACTACCCTCTGCCGCACCTAACCCCTAAGCCACTACCCCGCCGCCGAAGCCCCTACCCCCCTAACCCACTACACCGCCGCAGCCACTACCCTCTGCCGCAAGCCCCTACCCCCTGCCGCCCTAACCCACTACCCCGCCGCAGCCACTACCCTCTGCCGCACCTAATCCCCTACCCCCGAAGCCGCCCCTAACCCACTACCCCCGACGCCGCACCTAAGCCACTACCCAGCCGGAGCCACTACCCTCTGCCGCAAGCCCCTACCCCCCTAAGCCGCACCTAACCCCCTACCCCCGAAGCCGCACCTAAACCCCTACCCCCCCTGCCCCCTAAGCCCCGCCGCACCTAAGCCCCTATCCCCTAAGCCCCGCCGCCTCCTAAGCTCCCGCCACTTTCCCCCGCCGCTGTCGCTAACACCTAAAGCCCTACACCCGAAGCCCTCGCCGTCCCCTAACCTTACGTCCCCGTCGATCACTTACATGCCTTCTTAGTCATCTGATCGTCCCGTCCGATCCACAAGTCCTCCGTCCGGCCAGGCGTCCTCTTCCTCTGGCCCCGGGGGTCTTCTCTCTTCTTTCCGCCATCTCCGCCTCTTCGTCCGGCCCCGGGGATCTTCTGTCTCTTTCCGCCAACTTCCAGCTCCGACGTCCTCTTCACTTATCATTAACATAGAATGGACGACAAATCCACCATTCTATGTCAATGAGATGTGAGGGCTCTTCTGATTGGCCGCTGTCTACTGCCCTCAGCCAATCAGAAGAGGCCCTCATTTCCCATTGACATACATTAGCGTGTCTCGCCGATTTTATGGCCGGCCACCTGGTTCTATTTGTCGGCCCTAAAATCGCGGACACACCGCTAATGCATCTCTATGGGCAGTCAGCCCGATTTCTGATTTGTCGCTCTCTCGAGCTCACTGCCCATAGACATGCATTAGCGGTGTGTCCGCGATTTTAGGCCGACAAATAGAACCAGGTCGGCGGCCATAAAATCGCCGACACACCGCTAATGTATTTCAATGGGAACAAATTAATTTAATAATAAAAAAAATAATTTAAAAATAATTAAAAAATAATTAAAAAAAAATAAAAAATAAACGGACCTGAAAGAGAACTGGGTCTCAGCCTAAATAATAAATTTAATAATAAAAAAAATAATTAAAAAATAATTAAAAAATAATAAAAAAATAAATAAAAAATAATAAATAATTCAATAAAAATAATAATAAAAAAATTACATATATGCTAATTATATCAGCCCTTTCAGCGGACCTTAAAGAGAACTGGGTCTCAGCCTAAATAATAAATTTAATAATAAAAAAAATAATTAAAAAATAATTAAAAAGTAATAAAAAAATAAATTAAAAATAATAAATAATTCAATAAAAATATTAATAAAAAAATTAAATATATGCTAATTATATCAGCCCTTTCAGCGGACCTGAAAGAGAACTTGCTCTCAGCCTAAATAATAAATTTAATAATAAAAAAAATAATTAAAAAATAATTAAAAAATAATAAAAAAATAAATAAAAAATAATAAATAATTCAATAAAAATAATAATAAAAAAATTAAATATATGCTAATTATATCAGCCCTTTCAGCGGACCTGAAAGAGAACTGGGTCTCAGCCTAAATAATAAATTTAATAATTAAAAAAATAATTAAAAAATAATAAAAAAATAAATTAAAAATAATAAATAATTCAATAAAAATATTAATAAAAAAATTAAATATATGCTAATTATATCAGCCCTTTCAGCGGACCTGAAAGAGAACTGGGTCTCAGCCTAAATAATAAATTTAATAATAAAAAAAAATAATTAAAAAATAATAAAAAAATAAATAAAAAATAATAAATAATTCAATAAAAATAATAATAAAAAAATTAAATATATGCTAATTATATCACCCCTTTCAGCGGACCTGAAAGAGAACTGGGTCTCAGCCTAAATAATAAATTTAATATAAAAAAAAATAATTAAAAAATAATAAAAAAATAAATTAAAAATCATAAATAATTCAATAAAAAAAAAAAAAAAAAAAATTAAATATATGCTAATTATATCAGCCCTTTCAGCGGACCTGAAAGAGAACTGGGTCTCTGCCTCAGGCTCACTTTAAATAAATAATAAATTTAATAAAAAAAATAATAATTAAAAAATAATTAAAAAACAATAAAAAAATAAATAAAAAATAATAAATAATTAAATAAAAATAATAATAAAAAAATTAAATATATGCTAATAATATCAGCCCTTTCAGCGGACCTGAAGGAGAACTGGGTCTCAGCCTCAGGCTCACTTTAAATAAATAATAAATTTAATAATAAAAAAAATAATTAAAAAATAATTAAAAAATAATACAAAAAATAAATAAAAAATAATAAATAATTAAATAAAAAATAATAATAAAAAAAATAAATAAATGCTATTAATTGTATTATTAATTTTATTAATGCTATTATAATGTTTTATGCTATAATAATGCTAATAATAATGCTATTAATGCTAATAATTATGCTATTAATGCTAATATTTATGTTATTAATGCTAATAATTATGCTATTAATGCTAATAATTATGGTATTAATGGTAATAATAATGCTATTAATGCAAATAATATTGCTATTAATTCTATTATTAATGCTATTAATGCTAATTATTATGCTATTAATGCTAATAATTAGGCTATTAATGGTAATAAGAATGCTATTAATGCAAATAATATTGCTATTAATGCTATTATTAATGCTATTAATATTAATAATTATGCTATTCATGCTAATAATTATGCTATTAATGGTAATAATAATGCTATTAATGCAAATAATATTGCTATTAATGCTAATATTTATGCTATTAATGCTAATAATTATGCTATTAATGCTAATATTTATACTATTAATGCTAATAATTATGCTATTAATGCTAATATTTATGCTATTAATGCTAATAATTATGCTATTAATGGTAATCATAATGGTATTAATGCAAATAATATTGCTATTAATGCTATTAATGCTAATAATTATGCTATTAATGGTAATAATAATGCTATTAATGCAAATAATATTGCTATTAATGCTATTATTAATGCTATTAATGTTAATAATTATGCTATTAATGCTAATATTTATGCTATTAATGCTAATAATTATGCTATTAATGCTAATATTAATACTATTAATGCTAATAATTATGCTATTAATGCTAATATTTATGCTATTAATGCTAATAATTATGCTATTAATGGTAATCATAATGGTATTAATGCAAATAATATTGCTATTAATGCTATTAATGCTAATAATTATGCTATTAATGTTAATAATTATGCTATTCATGCTAATAATTATGCTATTAATGGTAATAATAATGCTATTAATGCAAATAATATTGCTATTAATGCTAATATTTATGCTATTAATGCTAATAATTATGCTATTAATGCTAATATTTATACTATTAATGCTAATAATTATGCTATTAATGCTAATATTTATGCTATTAATGCTAATAATTATGCTATTAATGGTAATCATAATGGTATTAATGCAAATAATATTGCTATTAATGCTATTAATGCTAATAATTATGCTATTAATGTTAATAATTATGCTATTAATGCTAATAATTATGCTATTAATGGTAATAATAATGCTATCAATGCATATAATATTGCCACGTTCTAGAATCCCGATGCATTTGCATCGGGCTCACAGCTAGTTTAAATATATTTTCTCTTCTGATTTCCCCCATAACTGAGGCATTCTTATTGGCCCTAGTTACAGGACAAATTAATCCTCCTATATGTTTAACAGGTCTGACTGGGTCTCCTAGGACCCAGTAACTTTGCTATACCATTACTGCTGGGTTCAGAGAAGAAAGCACTGTCAGTGATTTTCAATGATGAATACACAGTGCTTGTTCAGTGCTGTTTATGCAAGCAATCTCTGCCTCCTCAAAGGTGCATCTGGATGTCTTTGACAGACAGTTCTTTGTAAGTTCACAGCATCATGCAGCTTCCCTACTAGTTGGTGAAGTTTTAGAATATCTATTCAGAGTATAATATGGCCCATCAGGACATTCATAGTCTATTGGTGGTCAAAAAGTATTTTAAAACAGTGTAAACCATGAAATTTCACAACATTAGAATACTTTGCAAAATATAATATAAAAACCAAATGCAAAATCTCCCACAAAACATTATCTTTTATTATTTATCTTTAATTATTTATCCCATATGTTATAAGAATTAAAACAGTGCATTGTTACCTGCTGTTTTTCCATGGAAAGCAAGTGATGCTTTGTAGTGTAAAATACTCCATTCGATTGGAACGTCACAGGGTGTCACGGTGATTGAGAAATGAGGGCTAGAGTTTTCTCCCAGTGTAAAGTAGTACCTGATATAAAAAAAACCATCAATCATTAATTCCACATGGTGAAAAACAAAATAAAGAATGCAAAGGAACTGTAGAAATACACAGGATGTATTAGGGTTTCAGCAGAAATCATTCGGAGGGCCCACCCTCCAGCTAAACAATGCATGCAAATCTACTATTGAGTTAGAATTAGAACTGGACGTATTATCAATAATATCTTATTGAAAATAAAGATAATTAAATACCAGCACTAGAGACCCTATAGACATTTGACTAATTTCAGTCAAACTCTAAATAGGGTTGTTCTTTGCTGGTCTTTGGAGACAATTTTGGCAGGGTGGCTCCAGAAGATCCACTAGTATATTTGGTGAGATATTATGTGGCGCCCCACTCGTCAAAACGCCGCGGAGGGGTACTGCACCCAGACCAGATTGTGTAGTATCCCTGTGACCAGGGGACTGGGATGTCAATAGGAAACCCTCACCACACGCATCTACACACCTTAGGTCAGGGGACCATAGGGTTAACCATTGCTAGGAAACCGTTCCCGGTGGGAGGAGCTTGGGTGGTATAGTGGAGAGTTAGTGAGAGAAGTTAGAGTCTGGAAGTGAACCCTGCGAAAGAGCAGTGGAGGGCACCTCAGTACTGGTGGCCCAGAGAAAGAAGAGGATCCTAGGATGTTGAAGTGCACGTAAATCAATGCCGGTACATCTCCCGGACGGAAGGATCCAGTCCAAAAAGGTGGACCGACTCCGAGGCGGGGTGGGTGTTTATCCCTGAGCTGCAGAAATGTAGGGCACGGACTTCTTCAGAAGTCAATTCCCCTAAGGCCCGTGTAGGATCCAGAGGCCTCAAGACAACGATCGTCCACAAGGATCTGTGGGGTCCGGCAGAGGGCTCTGTGTGCAGGAGCACAAGGAAGGAAAAGGGAGAGAGCTCAGTAAGGATAGGTGAAAGAACTAGGCAGGCACACCACGAGGGTCCCCAGAAAAAGTTCTACTTCTCTGGTGACTACGCAGGCCAATGGTACTCGTTGACTCTGTGTAAAGACTGTTTGCTGCCTGAGTCACCAGTAAAGCCCAGTTCAGAGACAAAGACTGTGTGGTGTGTTTATTAGCCTGTGCCGGAGGAGCCATACTCTTGTTCCCACAGACTGTCAGCTTGCATCTCCACCTGACGAACCATCTCCCTGTGTGAGTTCTCTATTCCTATTCATCCAACACTGCCCCGGGGATCCCGCTCCACCTATGGGGAGCGTTACCAACTAGCTGCCTCATCATCATCCCCAGAGGTCTGCAGCAGCATTGGTATCATTACCGGATACCGTAGGTGGCGTCACAAGACACTTTTTAGTTATTTATTTTTCCCCTTTTTCAGCGACCACCAGGGCCACGTGTCCGGGCACAGGCTGCCCGTGACATCCCCCAGTAAATCAACACCCTGAACCGTGTACCCCACGGCCCTGTGGTGGATCAATTAGGTTTACATATACATATACAATGTGCCTAAGAAATGTGCCTAAAAATCAAAGTGGACCCAGGGGTCCGATTATAGAGAAAGAATGCTGCAAACCTGTAATGCACTTGTATGTCACAATAACTGCATGAGAGACCATAGACCATAAGGTGCAGAGGCACATTGCTTATTTCTTCTTTAGAGGGCTCCCATTCTGCTGCTAATGTAAGGCTTCTCCCTTATTTTCTATACTCTTTGATCCTCTTTTAGTTACCGTGATTGGCTGTTTTGTATTCTTTACATATGTTTGCTTACAGGCACCACGATCTTGTGCCACATTGTGATGGGTTTTTGTGTACTGACATATACACTGGGCGGGATCCTCCTTTCCCTGAGTCCTCAGAAAGCCGCTCCCCAATCAATCCATCGATCTCTTGAGGTGATATTCATATATATCTTAACCCATTGTTTGGCTGCCTGACTATACTATACCTTACCTGCATTTTATGCCCTGTCTATATTTGCTATTGAGGTCTATATGTTTATCTGTGTTGCTGCACTCTATGTTACACGTTATTATTTTGATTTTTCTGTATGGTTGGGGATCGTCCAATTGGGCGTTTCTGGTTTCCATTTTTTAACTGTTTTTAAATCTCTTATTTTTGTGTGTCCTTGCTAAAGATTGTTACTTTTTATTTCTAAGTGGTGTGCTGTACTTTATGCCAATTCTTTTCTTCCTTTTGATGATTTAATTGCATTGGCAAACAGCACCCTGATACACGTTATTAGATCTGATTCTAGCAGTGCACCCATATTCCCTTTAGAAAATTGGTTAACATGCATAGCAATGAGTACAGAGCATATACAGTTGTGGCCAAAAGAATTTACACCCCTGCAATTCTGTCAGATAATACTCAGTTTCTTCCTGAAATTGTTGCAATCACAAATTCTTTGGTATTATTATCTTCATTTAATTTGTCTTCAATTAAAAAATACAAAAGAGAATGAAGCAAAAAGCAAAACATTGATCATTTCACACAAAACTCCAAAAATGGGCCAGACAAAAGTATTGGCACCCTCAGCCTAATACTTGGTTGCACAACCTTTAGCCAAAATAACTGCGATCAACCGCTTCCGGTAACCATCAATGAGTTCCTTACAATGCTGTGCTGGAATTTTAGCCCTTTCTTCTTTGGCAAACTGCTCCAGGTCCCTGATATTTGAAGGGTGCCTTCTCCAAACTGCCATTTTTAGATCTCTCCACAGGTGTTCTATGGGATTCAGGTCTGGAATCATTGCTTCCCACCTTACAAGTCTCCAGTGCTTTCTCTCAAACCATTTTCTAGTGCTTTTTGAAGTGTGTTTTGGGTCATTGTCCTGCTGGAAGACCCATGACCTCTGAGGGAGACCCAGCTTTCTCACACTGGGCCCTACATTATGCTGCAAAATTTGTTGGTAGTCTTCAGACTTCATAATGCCATGCATAGGGTCAAGCAGTCCAGTGCCAGAGGCAGCAAAGCAACCCCAAAACTTCAGGGAATCTCCGCCATGTTTGACTGTAGGGACCGTGTTTTTTTCTTTGAATACCTCTTTTTTTCTCCTGTAAACTCTATGTTGATAGCTTTGCCCAAAAAGCTCTTCTTTTGTCTCATCTGACGAGAGAACATTCTTCCAAAACGTTTTAGGCTTTCTCAGGTACGTTTTGGCAAACTCCAGCCTGGCTTTTTTATGTCTCGGGGTAAGAAGTGGGGTCTTCCTGGGTATCCTACCATACTGTCCCTTTTCATTCAGACACTGACGGATAGTACGGGTTGACACTGTTGTACCTCGGACTGCAGGGCAGCTTGAACTTGTTTGGATGTTAGTCAAGGTTCTTTATCCACCATCTGCACAATCTTGCGTTGAAATCTCTCGTCAATTTTTCTTTTCCATCCACATCTAGGAAGGTTAGCCACAGTGCCATGGGCTTTAAACTTCTTGATGACACTGCGCACGGTAGACACAGGAACATTCAGGTCTTTGGAGATGGACTTGTAGCCTTGAGATTGCTCATGCTTCCTCACAATTTGGTTTCTCAAGTCCTCAGACAGTTTCTTTGGTCTTTTTTCTTTTCTCCATGCTCAATGTGGTACACACAAGGACACAGGACAGACGTTGAGTCAACTTTAAACCATGTCAACTGGCTGCAAGTGTGATTTAGTTATTCCAACACCTGTTAGGTGCCACAGGTAAGTTACAGGTGCTGTTAATTACACAAATTAGAGAAGCATCACATGATTTTTCTAATAGTACCAATACTTTTGTCCACCCTCTTTTTTATATTTGGTGTGGAATTATATCCAATTTGGCTTTAGGACAATTTTTTTTTTTTTTTTTATTGAAGACAAATTAAATGAAGATTATAATACCAAAGAATTGTGATTGCAATCATTTTCAGGAAGAAACTGAGTATTATCTGACAGAATTGCAGTGGTGTCAATACTTTTGGCCACAACTGTATAGAAACACAGAACCCAGAGGACAAGCCAGGTGATTGTATTCCAAATAGTTTATTAGGTCCACGCGTTTTGAAGTATAAACTTCTTCTTCAAGACAGAAACTACTACAAAAATAGTTTTCGTCCTGAAGAAGAAGTTTATACTTTGAAACGCAAAGACCTACTAAACTACTTGGGATATATTCAACTGGCTTGTCCTCTTCCCATCTTGAGCATCTAGTCCATCGACAGTGCTGATTTTAACCCTTCATATAACTGGTTTCTAGCTCTGCAATCTGAAGGACCACATCGGTAACATCTGTGAGTGAAGTCCTTTGGTTGTGGGTACACAGACCCTACCAGGTGAACCCTCTGCATTTCAGCATAACTGATTTTCTTCTTGCTAAGAACCCATTGAGCTTGTTTTTTGTTCAGTGTCTTCCACATATAGAGTTAGACTGCCTGTGTTATACATATGCTCTGCACTCATTGCTGCTCAACACATGTTATCGACTTTCCCTGACTAAGCAGCCTCTGTTCCCCCATTCTCTCTGGGTTGTCTTGTACTACAATATTTTACAATGTATTCTATTGTATGTGATATTTTTTAACTTGATTTTTGATGTAACAAAGTATTTTTGTAAATAGTGGACATTTATAGTCCTAAATCTAGATTATTGGTGTGGAAATTAGATAGTGAAATAGCATATGTGGATTGTTTTGTACTGCTGTATGTAGTTTTTCATACTATATGACATTGAATGTGGTATTTTTAAAACGAATATATCACCTGGATTTTCCCATCTAATTTGAGAGCAGCAAAATATAGAGACAGAGTCCATGGTTCCAGCAATATGTCACTAATTGGGCTACTTACTGTAGTTTTTTTTAATAAAATCACTGTTTAATTGGCAGGAGATTATAACTAGAGGATAAACTGTGTATAAACCCGCTACCCACCTCAGATTGCACATCATAGAGAAAAAGACAGTTCTACTTACAAACACCAGTTCACAGAAGAAGATCCCCAGTATAAAGCTGAGGGTATCTCAGGGGCAAAACACTGGTGGAACCAGGGAATCATGTGGTCTGTTGCATCCTGCAGTGCTTTGGTATTGTGATCTGGTGTTGTGACTTTGTTTTTTCTGTCATGCTCTTTGATTTTTATGTCCTTCTCAGTGCGTTTTGACCACTGATTGGCAGCTTTCTGCCCTACATCATGCTGTTTTCATAAGTGGCAAAGAAAACAATGAAGACAATCCCTATAAGGCTGGAATCACACTGTCCGTGTGATATTGAGGCAGTTGGACAGTGTTGGAGCAGTCAACTGGAACAACCTCCCCCTGTCCAGACGGGAATGTCAGCTGCTTGTATTTCTATGCAGCTCCACACTCCCCGTACAGACAGGGAGAGGCCGCTCAGGGTCACTGATCCAAGGCTCGTCCGAGAGACTCGCATGTAAGTAGGATAGTGTGTTTCAGCCTAAGTTCCTTTTTGAGCTAATAGGGTACTTTTTATAAATAAGAGGGTATATTTGCAGTGTCAATGGATATTGGGTACATACTATATGGGACATTTTAGGTTAACTTAATTTATGATTAGCCTTAGTTGGATGAAGAAATGGATAAATCCCTTTAATTTACTTAAAGCATTCAAACATACAAACCTCTCCTGGTTACAAAAGAGGCATTAACACCCTTTTTGAAGAATGGAAACAGTTATCATACTGTAACCGAAAACCAGATTGTAAATATATGGCTAAAATCGAAATCCACCTGATTTTTGCTTTTTAAGCCATAAATGTGAAAAGTAATAGTGGAAATGATATGATGGATGTGAATTTCATTACATATTATTAACAGGCATCTGGTAGAAGAGACATGTGGCAACATTTATATGAACCAATAAATATCTAACTTCTATATTAGCAGGGATCTTTTACCTTGATGTTCAGTACTAAAAAATTTTCCATTCATTGGAATTAATCAATAATGTGATATGATATAAAATGTAAACCTCATCATTCTAATAAAGGAAGAATGTGTGGATTTCCTATATGAAACACATTTGCTCTAAAAGAACGGTGCCATAATTGGTTGTATAGCAACAGCCAGTAGTAATAGACTCTTCTATAACATACAGTTTCAGGGGCTCCAGATGGTGGAAACACTTCATACTGTTCCTCTCACACACATTATTATTATTATATTTCTAGATGGGAACATTTTGGAAGATTTGAACCAATGGGGCTCAAGGTGCCCCATACTTATTTATTGAATGTGTAGACTGCAACTTAAACTAGACATAGACATTATATTCAAGGGGTATTCCCATCCAGTACAGGAGATATGATAAATATGCCTAATAAGGTACCCGGATCTGTCTAGAAATCATAACCCCATTGCACACTCCTGTCAATGGAGAGGTGGTCAAGATTCCTATACAAATTAATGGGAATTCCTACTTTCCCTCTACTAATAGCGGCATGTGTCCTTTCTCGAGGTACATACAAGTCCTATTGATGGGATTTTATTGATGAATTTCAATGTTTTAATTATAAATGCATGCTTTTTTTCATGTGTTTCTGTAGATTTCAATATGTGAGAAAAATAATAAAATCATATCGAAGTCAATGAAAAAACCCTGTCTCTCTATCTGTGCTGGATGCCGCACAGCTGCTCCTCTCTGCCATAGCTTTCTTTCAGCAATCTGCACTGATGAAAGTCCGAAGAGGGTCGAAACATCTATTTTTTGGATTCCAAGTACTTTATTAAATATTTTTTTTGTTTCACTGAAACTGTGTATGCCAAGTTTTGATTTAGTTGATTATGGGATAGGATCGAATTGAACATGGCCTGTAAAAAAAGAGCCATGGCCTGTGTTGCATCTATTGAAAAAAAGCAGGACTACCTATATACAGTGCTGCTTACCATTTTTGGCACCTGTTCATATCTTTTACATTTTAGACTATACAAAATCTTCAGAAATGAATGGAAATGTACCAAAATCTCATGATTTTTTAATTAGTGGTCCAAAGTAATACAATAGTTAAAGAGGACCTGTCACTCCCCTGCTGCATGGCAATCTCAATGCAGCACTGAATGCAGCATGTCTGCTGCATTCAGGGAAGGGGTCCCCATTGTGTCTGTGTGCTGTGTACCCCGAGATATAGCCTTAGTAAAACTCACTGTTAGAAGCCATGAGGGCAGTCCCTGGTGCAGGAGCCAGCTGGATTGACAGGGGTCATTTCACTCTCCCTCTACCTGTCTGTGCCGCCTCTTGCTGTGCTGTTTATGCTTTGTTCAAACAGCAGGGCAGGAATCTGGAGCTGACCTCAGGACAAATGATTTACATGCTGTGTGAGGCATGATGAGTGACAGAGAGGAAGAGGGCAGAGCTAGCACAGCAGAAGCAGCACAGAGTTTTAGGAAGCGGGTAGAAAAGAAAGATGCAATGGCGTATAGGCATGGAGGGATTTTGGATAAAAGGGAGGAGATATCAGGGCCAGACAGATAGAGTTGGGTATCGTCAGCGTAGAGGTGGTAGTGGAGTCCATGTGACTCAATGAGATTGCCTAGGCCGAGGGTGTAAATGGAGAAGAGTAGAGGTCCCAGGACCGAGCCTTGGGGAACACCTACAGAGAGGGGGTGGGGCGAGGAGGAGGTGTGAGAGTGGGTGACGCTGAAGGTCCTGTCCGTCAGGTAGGAGGAGATCCAGGAGAGGCGAGGTCAGTAATGCCAAGAGACTCAAGAATTTGGAGTAATAGGGAGTGGTCAACAGTGTCGAAGGCAGCAGAGAGGTCGAGGAGAATGAGGACGGAATAGTGTCGTTTGCTCTTGGCGATCAGAAGGTCGTTAGTGACTTTGCTTAGGGCTGTTTCGGTGGAGTGGTGCGGTCGGAAGCGGATTGTAGGCGATCGAAGAGAGTGCAGGAAGAGAGGTGAGAGGACAGTTCGGAATAGACGTGTTGTTCAAGAAGTTTTGAGGCAAACGGGAGGAGAGATATGGAGCGATAGTTGGAGACTGTTGTGGGGTCAAGGGATGGTTTTTTAGGATGGGCGTGATTAGGGCATGTTTGAAGGGTGAGGGGAATGTGCCGGATTTGAGTGAAATGTTGAAGAGGTGTGTTAGAGCAGGGATGAGGACTGAGGTGAGGTTAGGGATGAGGTGGGAGGGGAGCGGATCAAGGGCACATGTGGTGAGGTGTGATCGTGCTAGAAGGGAGGAGAGGTGGTCCTCTGTCACGGGGTGAAACTGCGTTTTGGTGAGGGGGGGTGGGCTGGAGGTGGGATGGGGCGAGGGGAGTGTGGGTCGAAGCTTTGTCTGAGTTTGTCAATTCTGTCTTTGAAGAAGGTGGCGAAGTCGTCGGCAGAGATGAGGGGTGAGGGAGGAGGTGCAGGGGGACGAAGTAAAGAGTTGAAGGTTTTGAAGAGTTGTTTGGGGTTGTGAGACAGAGCAGTAATTAGGGAGGAGAAGTAAGCTTGTTTTGCGGAGTCAAGGGCAGTCTTGAAGGTATTGAGGGAACGCTTGTATAGGGCGAAGTGCTCTGCGGAGTGGGATTTCTTCCATTTCCGCTCGGCTGCCCTAGTCGTCCGTCTGAGTTTTTTGGTGAGGGTCGTGAGCCAGGGTTGTCGTTGTACTCGTGTTGTGTTAAGTGTTAGGGGAGCAGCCTGGTCGAGGGCTGTGGTGAGAGTGGAGTTGTAAAGGGAGGCGGCAGAGTCAGCGTCTTGGGAAGAGGCCAAGTCTGAGAGGGGGAGGAGGGATTCTGAAAGTGAATGGAAGTCTATGAGCCTAAGGTTTCTGCGGGGGTGGGGGAGTGTCCAAAGAGGGGGTAGCGTGGTGGGGGGGAGAGGGATGAGAATGTCAGTAGGTTGTGGTCGGAGTGGGTGATGGTTGAGTGTGTGAGGTCGGTGAGGGAGCAGAGACGGGTGAAGACTAGGTCAAGTGTATGTCAAGTCATGATACTAATGAGTGGCTCAAGCACTGGAATGGCATATAAAATTATGAATCGATGACACTAACAAATTACATCTATCATATAGTCCACATATAGTTATATTTTCAGAAAGATATATGTGTATAGTGTCCTTGGAGTAAAGGTTACAAATATTTAGTAGCAAAAAAGCAAATAATTTTTATAATTAAGTCCGTCCGGACTTCTAGCTCCCAAACACAGTATCCAATAATTTTCTCTGTTATGGAGCGACTGTCCCAGTCACCCCCGTGATAAGGCCGTACCATCCTTTCAATACCCTTTACTCTTAGAGAGGTGATGTCTCCTCCAAGCTCATCCTTCAAATGTCTGGATAAGCCCGACATATTTGTTCTTATATTATTTGCATTAGATTTAATAGCAGTAATATGTTCCGACATCCATTTCTTAAGGGTGCGGGTGGTGCAGCCTATATAATATTTATTGCACACCAGACAAGTTGCCATGTAAACAACATGTGTGGTGTTACAATTGATATAAGTCTTGATGTTATACCTCCTGTCATTTAGTTTATTATGGATGTATCTATGTCCCCAAATTGACACAAATTACATCTTGCGGATCCGCATCTATACATGCCCTAGTATGTGAGCCATGTATTCTTCTGTGTTGGTTTGCTGACAAACAAACTAGGAGAAATGATGTTGCCAATGCTCATAGACCTCCTTGGAACAATGCGCCATCCCTCGCGCAGAATCCGTCTCAAATCATCATCCTGATATAAGATTGAAATGTTTCTCTCAAAAATTTGCTTAATTGTTTTATAGTCCTCACTATATGTAGTGACAAAGGTCGGCACCCATTGTGAAGTATCCGATTTTCTTTTTCTCCTATCTGTTAACAAATTCTGTCTATGCTGATTGTCGGTTATGAGTCTAGCTCTGTCTATCATCCATGGTTTATAACCCCTTTGCTGCAATCTACTGGCCATTACTTTAGTTTCCCTGACATATTCGGTATGTTCTGAACAATTTCTGTGAGCTCTAATCATCTCTCCCAGAGGGAGATTCTTGATCACATGTTCTGGATGGCAGCTATCAGCATGCAATACTGAATTGACGCTAAAAATTAAGGAGTCCCATCCCCGAAACGCGTATAGCGTTACCCTTAATATTTGTGATGTTTTTAAAGAAAAAATAAAGGGTTGAAGAAACGGCAGAGTGGCACCGGTGTTTCTCTTTAAAACTACCATACAGTCCCTTTTCATTCAGACGCCGACGGATAGTACGGGTTGACACTGTTGTACCCTTGGACTGCAGGGCAGCTTGAACTTGTTTGGATGTTAGTTGAGGTTCTTTATCCACCATCTGCACAATCTTGCGTTGAAATCTCTCGTCAATTTTTCTTTTCAATCCACATCTAGGGAGGTTAGCCACAGTGCCATGGGCTTTAAACTTCTTGATGACACTGTGCACGGTAGACACAGGAACATTCAGGTCTTTGGAGATGGACTTGTAGCCTTGAGATTGCTCATGCTTCCTCACAATTTGGTTTCTCAAGTCCTCAGACAGTTCTTTGGTCTTCTTTCTTTTCTCCATGCTCAATGTGGTATACACAAGGACACAGGACAGAGGTTGAGTCAACTTTAATCCATGTCAACTGGCTGCAAGTGTGATTTAGTTATTCCCAACACCTGTTAGGTGCCACAGGTAAGTTACAGGTGCTGTTAATTACACAAATTAGAGAAGCATCACATGATTTTTCTAACAGTGCCGATACTTTTGTCCACCCCTTTTTATGTTTGGTGTGGAATTAGATCCAATTTGGCTTTAGGACAACTCTTTTTGTGTTTTTTCATTTAAGACAAATTAAATGAAGATATTAATACCAAAGAATTTGTGATTGCAATCATTTTCAGGAAGAAACTGAGTATTATCTGACAGAATTGCAGGGGTGTGAATACTTTTGGCCACAACTGTATACCTCAGTCCCATCACTACCAAACCTACAATAATAAAAGGAAAATACACTGCCACTACCAATTGCTTATCAGGCTGATTGGACACCTATTACTGGTAACATGAGGCTTACATGCGTTCATGATTTTTACTTCATAGAGCAAGAAGAACAAAGCTATTAAATTTTATATATACGGTAATACAAAAGAATAGACAGTGTTTACAAAAATATGCAAGGTTTTTCCAAGGGGACAAAATAATACAGTACAATACAGACATTTACATGAAAATAAAAAGGAAAAATGTTAATGACTTCTTAAGACTCGTGTCACGTGGTGACCTCTGCAAGCTTAGGTTAGGGCAGGCTCCTTATGAGAAACATGATTCAGCGCCATAGCTCAGTTTCTGCTGCACCCTGCGGTCTGAATGCCTCAAAACTGCCCCACTTGTTTTTTAAGAATGCACAATAAACTTACTAACCTCTCATCTGGTGGCCTCATATATGGGTGGTGTGGGGGATGTGATCAGATCTGCAGGAAGTTATATAATTCCAGTTTTAATCACTATGGAAGTCACAGGTGTGGCGCCCCGCAACGAGTGCGTCACAAGAGGGTATTGCAGCCATAAATGCAGCCGCAATATTCTCTGACACAGCAGTGACCTGGTTAACTTAGAAATCCAACCCTGCATGCATCACCTAGAACAGAGGGCCAATGCTAGGTCCTGGTGGGCGGAGTGCTAGGGTAGTGTGTAGGAGAACAGACACTTAGAACAGGACAGTAGTCTAGAACTTGACCTGAGCAGTCTAGAACTTGGAGAGGAGCGGGGGCTCCGCACCCCGTGCAGCCCCCGGGCCGTCACCGGTCGGGTGTCAGCACCTGAGGCCTTAACAACCGGGATTGGGCATCATTCACACAGATTCCAAAAGACTCCCGTGCCCACAACTTCACAGCCAGTTCACTGGTACCGAAGCTGGCAGCAGTTCACCTCTGCTACGCGAACCAGAAGCGTGGAGGAGCAGCTTCACAGGAGCACCCCACCACCAGCCAACTTCCAGTCGTCTAACCAGCGGTGTACCCACTGAGGGATCCAAGGCTCCCCAAAACATCCAGAACGTACATCATGGATAGGGCATTGAAGCAGCCTCCCCGTACCCGATCTGGTATTCCTGGGCGACACTGGCAACTACTTAGTTAGAATGGAGGAACACTGCGGATTTCTAAGGGACACCATCACTGCTGAGTCCACCCGGTCCACTACCCGTAAGCTGTATACCATGTACTGCCTGCTGGTTACAGTAAAGACCCGTTGCAGAGACTTTCTGTGTCCGTGCTTCCTTATGAACTGTCCGTCCGCACTACAAGGTAACCGCAGCTGCCGCACAACATCTTAAGCAGCTCCAGCCTCCGGGGATCACCGCTCAGCCTGTGGGGAGCGTTCCATCTTGCTGCTGTCCATCCCCCGGAGGTTCCGCAGCGTCGGTAACGATTACCGAAACTACTCATAGGAGGCGTCACGAATAAATTAAAACCCCTTTAATCTGTTCCACCAAGACGTCTTCAAACCCTTTTGATCTGCACTACACCGGGCCCCACTACCGGCAGGCGCGGTCCACCCGTGACAACGAGGAAGGAAGCATCGCCTGTCTAAACCGGAGTCCCGGCCACGGTGAGTCACAGGCAAAAGATGTTATGTTCCCCCTCATGAATTTACCAGTCCATAGACTATAAACACAACATAACTGGTGGAAATCCATTTGTTATGATTCCAGCCATTGCCCAGTGAAGCAAAATGGTGTTTTGCATTTGCCATATAGTACTGATTCTAAAAATATAATTTTAATGTCGTACATGAAATCTGACTTAAATGTTTTATAGATGAGAGAACAAAGAAACTTTGCATCTCTTTTTTCCTCCAAATCCCTTATCTGATTTTCAGGTCGTACAATGCACTTGTAGGCTTCATAGAAACCATATAAGGAACGTTAGCTTTCCTTAATTACACCTTAGGAGGGGGAGTTGTATATGGGGGTAGAGTGAGAGCTCTTTGGTAAGAGAGAATTTACACAGGAGAGGGGGAGTCATTTTCTTTGAGGCTGAGTGTGAGCCTTTGGACAGTGGAAAACATTTCTATTACATGTTTGAGACACCATCTATAAATGTATTGCACTTTTCAACTCCTATTTTCTCCCACTCTTCCTTTGCATTTTGTTTAAACTCTTGAATGTTTGTAGGGTTCTTTTTCCAAATGGCAGATTTCAGCTCACCCTAAAGGCCCCGTCACACCTGCCGACGGGGCTGGGGATGTTGGCGGCGACTGGCGGGTGCGCGCACGTTTTTGGCACCCCGCCAGCGTCGCCTTCCCCCGTTTACATGGGGCGACACCTCCAGCCCTGCGCCGGCGAGCAGACAGGAGGCATCGCTCCCATCGCCTGTCAGCTCGCCGGCGGCCGGTTACATGGGGCGATGCGTGCACATCGCCCAAGATCGGCCACCTGGTTTCACAGCATTGCTGTGATACCAGGCGACCTCCCTGCGGCTCTGACATCGCCCCTTTACATGAGGCGACGTAGGGGCGATGACGCCGCTGATAGGCCACGCCCCTACGTCACCTATGTGATAGGCGGCGATATCGCCCTGTGTGATGGGGGCGTAAAGATTTTAAGTGGGATATTGGTCAGGACTGATTGCTCGCCATTTTAAAACAGTCCACTTTTTTTTCAACCATTCCTGTGTACTTTTGGATGTGTGCTTTTGGTCATTGCCTTGCTGAAGGACTAATGATTGTTGACCTAAAAAAAGTTTTTTTTTATACTGGGTATGACATTTGCTCAAAAATCTCTTGATAATTCTCTGATTTCATGATTCCTGTGATATAATCAAGGTCTTTAGTACCAGACACATAAAAGCAACCTCAAAGCATTATGGATCCTCCACCATGCTTAACTGCTTAACTATTAATACGGAATTATTTTCCTTAAAAGCCTCATTGCACCATCTGTACACAAACTATTACTTTGCATTGACAAGAAAGTCTATTTTTTTCATCTGTCCACAAACAATTTTCCTAGAAGGATTGTGGTTTGTCAAGGTACTCTTTGGCAAAATCAGTCATTCCTTTTTATGCCTTTTCTCCAGCAATGGTGTCTTCCTTGGCCTTCGCCCACAAAACTTTGCTTGGTTAGTGTGCAGCATATGGTACTTATTGAAACGTAGACCCCAGACTGTTCCAGGTTGGCCTACAGGTCTTTGGATGTTTGACATGGTGTTTTTTCCACCATTTGCACCATTCACACCAACAAGACATTTCTTGTAAATTCTCCTCTCCCCCCCTTCCCATCCAGGGAGGTTCTTGAAAGTTCCATGCTTGGCAAACTTCCTAATAACATTGCGCACTGTTGAAACTGGGATACCAAGGTCTTTGAAGATGGCCTTATACCCTTTGGAAGTCTTGTGTTTGCTAATAATAACAGTTCTGATGCCCTTAGACAAATCCTATGTCTTCACAATTGTGACAAAAAAAAAGGCCTAACATGGCTTTTTATAACACTTCAGTCATCATACATTGACTAATTCATGTCACATTGCCACCTACAATTTATCACATGTGATTTTTATTTGTGTTTCCATACTAATGTGTTTGTTTCCATATTAATTTAATGTAAAGGGTGCAAATATCAATGTCACAGCGAGCTTTAGGTTTTTACATTTTTCCTTCCCATTGTTTTTTGTTTTAAATTGTTGTTTATCATTTGCTCTTTTGAATTAAACACGAGCCTCTATACAAAAAAGATAAAAATTTTTCGGGAGATATTCCACATTATGTACTTAAACTTAATGGCTGCAAACTGTGTTTAACAAAAATACACCAAAAATCCCCAACAGTAAATCAAAAGGGGCTGTTTCTTATTCACTTGGAGGAAAATGCACTTATGGTCTAGATCAGTGTTTCTCAACTCCAGTCCTCAACTCCCCCCAACAGTGCAGGTTTTCAGGATTTCCTCAGTATCAGAATCATCACCTAGACGGGTAATTAAATTATCACCTGTGCAATACTTAGAAAATCCTAAAAATATGCAGTGTTGGGGGGTCTTGATGACTGGAGTTGAGAAACACTGGTCTAGACAGAAGCATGTAACTGGGAAACGAGTAAGTTTAATGACACCATCTAATATGTGTTTCTTAATCTTGAGGGTCGTATTACAAATACTGTAAGACTAAAATTTATTTCCAATAGTATTGTCATAATTGAACTCAAGATTTCCCATTTAAAGCCATGGAAACATTGAATCAAAGTGTATGAATGACTATTCCAGCACTGGAAAGTTTGATTGTAGTCATAGTATAAAGTAAGTGAAATAATGACGAACTACAATAATGACATCATTGGATTGAATATTTCTATATGAAAGCTAAGTATATGCAGATGTAGTTCCATACTTAACTGAACTGGCTGTAAAGCAAAAATGCTAAAAGCATTGCTGGAGACTGGCACATATCCCAAGTTAGCTTCTTCTACTGGAGTTGAAACTAATTTTAACAAAATGTTTAAACACTGTGGACGTCTTACCCTGGGACAGTGAATCGGTCCTAGGCAGCGCTATGTGCACAAAGTCTGTGCAGAGGCACACAAAGTCTTCTGGAGCACTATGTAACCATCAGTACATTTGATGGCACATTTTTACAGCAGTGTACTAAAGGGGAATAATACCTGTGTGATACAATATCAAAAGGAGTGTAATACCGGTCTGTTTGTCCCTTGTTTCCCTGGCATTACTGTGCATGTTAGTGCTCTTACCCTATTAACATATATATTTCGATTTGCCAGGAAATTATAAACCAGAAATCATAAATTATTTTTCCTGTTAAAAAGGTAAATTTTATTAAGCACGTATGCTGTAAATCACACCAAAACCCGTTAAAAACTGAGTGCACAGGTGATAGTAAGGAAGGAAGGGACTAGCCCTATAGGTACAAGTCTCCCTCCTCACCCTACCTGCCAGCGGAGGTCGGCACCCTAAAGTCGATATGGCGCCCCCACTCCTCGTCGGCTCTTACTACACTCGCCCTATACTCACCCTGAAAGGGGGAAAGATAGGTGCCCTAGGATGGTATCACTAGGTCGTGTAGTTTGTACCTGCGTCTCAGTGTTAAAAAGAACTGCTCCCCGCAGCCAAGTTTATATCTGGTATGATAGGATGTATAACCCAGATGACCTCATTACCTCTCCATATACAGTCATTAACCTCTCCCATAGATAGCGTAGATGTTAAGGTCAAAGACACAATGCAAGAGGAATTATTATAGTACTTAGCTTATCCCAGGGTCACAGGTCACTCCCCGCGTGCCTCGACGCGTTTCACATCATCAGGAGGCCTGATAAGGAGGTTCCATAACTGTGAATACAGCAGGTGCTCACAGTGTTAGTATGATAGATACTAACACTGTGAGCACCTGCTGTATTCACAGTTATGGAACCTCCTTATCAGGCCTCCTGATGATGTGAAACGCGTCGAGGCGCGCGGGGAGTGACCTGTGACCCTGGGATAAGCTAAGTACTATAATAATTCCTCTTGCATTGTGTCTTTGACCTTAACATCTACGCTATCTATGGGAGAGGTTAATGACTGTATATGGAGAGGTAATGAGGTCATCTGGGTTATACATCCTATCATACCAGATATAGACTTGGCTGCGGGGAGCAGTTCTTTTTAACACTGAGACGCAGGTACAAACTACACGACCTAGTGATACCATCCTAGGGTGGGGAGCACCTATCTTCCCCCCTTTCAGGGTGAGTATAGGGCGAGTGTAGTAAGAGCCGACGAGGAGTGGGGGCGCCATATCGACTTTAGGGTGCCGACCTCCGCTGGCAGGTAGGGTGAGGAGGGAGAATAGTACCTATAGGGCTAGCCCCTTCCTTCCTTACTATCACCTGTGCACTCAGTTTTTAACGGGTTTTGGTGTGATTTACAGCATACGTGCTTAATAAAATTTACCTTTTTAACAGGAAAAATAATTTATGATTTCTGCTCTTACCCTATGCTCCTTCCCCCTAACCAGCTGGGATACCATTGTCTGTTACCTTTAAGTATGCTGCTTGGTTCCCTGTTCTGCTGCGTAGCCGTATGCATGTTATGAGGTCCACTGCTGAGCTGTGTGACCATCCACGTGGGTAGTCCCTGGCTGCTCTGCTGTGAAGCTATCCACTGGTGCGAGGTCCTCTGCATGACTCTGCACATACACCAGGCTTGCAGCCACTGCCAAGTGCCCTATGTCTCAGTTCCTGTGCTGGGTATGTTGGGTTTCTGTTTGTGCCTAGGGTGCGCACAGCCAAATCTTCTCTGCTCTTATTTGGGGTGGTGTGCACCTGGAATTACTTTCCCCAGCCTATTGCTGAGGGGCAGCTCCTATTTATAGTTCCCTTTCCCTGTTGGGGGTCGCTAGAGCATTGCATTAGGTATGTGAACCTAGCCATATATGTTGGTCTAGCTAGCTGCTTCTGGTCAGCCTGTGTTTCCAGCTCCTGTTCTGCCAGTAATCAGTCCTGTGATAGTCTTTCTGTCTTTGTCCCTGAACCTGTCCTGTCTGTTCTTCCCCTGGTACCAGCCTCCCTGCCTTGTCTCTGGAATCCTTCTGTGAGATGTGGCTGAAGTCCTTCTGTACCTTGAACCTAAAGACTGAGTTTCTTGTATCCTGAGTCTTGTGAATAAACCTCTGTTTATCTTTTGAAGTTGGCGTCCAGTGTTCCTGCTGAGTGTGAACTAACCTGCTGTTCTCATATCACCCAGCTCCTGTCCACTTCTGTAGAGCCTGTGTCAATCAGATCCAGTCCATGATTGCTGGACTTGCACTACTCAGCTGGTCAAACATCTCCCAGCTCCGGTCCATTACTGTTGTGTCTGTGTCAATCAGCGCTGGTCTGTGCTCACTGTACTAATACTATTGTACTATTCTCCCACCACACAGGTCTGGTCCACTCCTGTAGGGAGCCTATGTCACTCAGCTCTTTTCCATGCTTGTTTTGCTTGCACTGTTCTGTTGTACTCGCACTATCCAGCTCAGGGCGCTCCTGTAGGGTCTATGTCATCCAGGTCTGGTCCACTCATGTGGTGCTTGCACCAACTTGCTTGGGTACTTTCCAGCCAGTGTCTGATGTCCAGTATCTGATAACCTCTTCTCAGCGCCTGGAGCCATGTCCTATGTCCAGAACCTGATGATCATTACCTGGTTCCTGGACCCATGTCCGATAAACGGAGCTTGATGACATCTGCCTGGTGCCTGGAGCCATGTCTGATGCCTGGAGCCTGATGACCACTGCCTGGTGCCTGGAGCAATGTCTGATGACCGCTGCCTGGTGCCTGGAGCTTTGTCCAATGTCCAGATTCTGATGACTGCTGTCTGGTCCCTGGAACCATGTCAAATGTCTGGACTCTGATGAGTGCTCCCTGGTGCCTGTAGTCATGTCCATTGTCCAGAGCCTGATGACCTCTGAATGGTGCCTGAAGCCATGTACGATGTCTGGAGTCTGATGACTGCTGCCTGGTGCCAAGAGCCATAATCAATGTCTTGTGTCCAGAGGTCCTGCCTATGTCCTAGATCTCCAGCCTGTGTCCAGTTGTCCAGCCGGAGCTCCTGGTCATCCAGCCCATGTTACAAAGTCAGTCCCACCTGTGTACTTGGAGGGCTCCTTCTCCGTGTTTGTGGGGAGCCTCCAGCTTTGTATCCTGGTGACGGCTCTGCCTGAGTTCTTGGATCTGATTAGCTTGTGTCCTACATCACAAAGTATTCACTGATCTTAGGGAGACCAGTCAAGGAAAACACTGTGGGCAGCCGGCTAAAGCGCTCAAACACAGTGAAATCCATGATGCATTGCCCCTGGGAATTTGAATATGCAAATGGAGTCCGTGGAGCCTCGATTAAGAGTCTCAAACACGGAACTAGCCAGATATTCCTCCAGGGAAGGCCCTAGCCCTGGGGTGGAATCCAGGTCTCCGCAAGGATTCCAAACCAGGGCTAGGTCCTTCCCTGGAGAGATATCTGGCTAGTCCCGTGTTTGAGACTCTTAATCGAGGCTCCACGGATTTGATTTGCATAGCTTGTGTCCTAAACTGTCCTGTCGGTGCTTCTGGATCTGTGCTCTCTATTTTCTTCTTGTGTCCTGATGTCCGGCCTGTTCCCTGGTTTGTCCATCCAATAATGAACTCTGCCTACCTGTGATGTGTGGAATTGGGAGACTTGCATTTATGTTTACCCTTCCCTGTTAGCTTGTACTACACCTTGTCGTTAGTAAACTTTATGTTCTTCATACCTGAAGTTGTGTGGTGTCTACTAGTCCTGACTTTTACCACCTTGCCCACTTGTTAAGCTGCCACACAGAATGACCCCGGTCACTACCCTTCCCTAGTCTGGGCAGGCCCGAGTCCCCTCCTGTGGTCCAATTGGTCCACAATACTAATATCACCTTGGACACATGCCTCACATCACCATGGCCTGGTGGGATGGGAGTATAAGCAAGCCCCTCATGACAAGGGGGAATTTAAAGTCGGACTCATTCATATTACACTGGATGCACAGAGTTACAGTAGAGCTATCTGTGATAAAATGTGTGGCACGTTGGCATGCGAGAACCATCCCAATATTACTGTGGATAAGATGATTTCTACTAAAAATGCATTAATCTGTGACACATGATTTAGCTTATTTGCCACAGTATTCTGAATTTATTAGTTGCCTTACTTCAGGTGACATCCATCTCAGTAATGTGGAGTATGGCCATCTAAAATATATCACTAGTTTAGTTTCCTCTATCAACCTTGTCTGGAGCTCTGTTCAATGAGCACCTATGTTCTTATTCTTGCCTTTCCATTAGTGTTTTCCTGCTTTGAAATTGAATTTAATACAAATTAGGCAATATTTTAAGCACAGCGACTTCTTTAGATGTCTGTTGTGTGGTTGAAGAGATACACCAGCCTTTTATGGGGCCATACGGTAGCCCCAGACACTGCAGCATAATACAGACCATGGAACATTAAAAAATTCACTCTTATGAAGAAGTCCCCTGACCTTTGACATTTTAGGATTCTTCTAAAAGTCAAAGCTTAATTTTTGCAGACTATATTTTGAGCATCACCTTATTTGTCCCCTATTTTTATCTTGTTTCTATTTATTCAGCTTTTTAGACTTAAGTATATTGACAATTCTGTCGTATGCGTCTCCATTGCACAAATTGAAGTCTAGAACAGTGAGCAGCTCCTATTACCACAATACTAAACTGGCCATATCTGGAAAAAAATGACTATCATGTTGTCAGTAATACAATCTTGGAAAGGATACTAAAACCCCCAGTAGTGCATGGTACTGACAGATCTGTACCAAGACCTTCAAGGGTAAGGGCACAGCAGGGAGTATTTACTTTGGTCATATACAATTTTTCTATATCCAGAGTGGCTCTGCCTGAAGCTATATGTAATATAATGGATAGTTGTCTTTGTTGATAGAGACCATACATTTATTAAAGCTCTTCCAACAACTTAAAACTTTCAATTCACATGAAACTAATGTAAGATGAACTGGACAGCATCAATCAATGATGGTTATTAAGGAGTCTGTATTTTATCTTAGGATTTATGTCATATGAAATGGTTCAATGTTTTGGAAAATGAATGATCTCACAAGCACAACACACTGGTGTATAAGAAATAATATCTGTGTCTATTCTTTACATTAGGAATAATAAAATGTCTAAAGAGTAGTAACGGTTGCATTATTATTATTATTTATTATTATGGTGACATTTATTCAATGGCGCTTTACAAAAAAATGTTTATTTTTTATACCATGGAATATTTTTTTGAAAAATCAGCTCAAAATGATGAGATATTGTGGATAATGGGAAAAAAGTGTCAACTCCATTATGGAGTTATAACATGATTTTTCAACATCTGAAGACTATAAGTTATAACACAGTCTGATGGCTTACCTGTTCCTTCATGGGCACTTTAAAGGTCTCCAATATCTGCTTTTCGTTACAACACCAATGGAAACAGCAGTACAGTGAAAGGATAGGATTAAGTGGAGCAATGTATCTGGTGAATTTCATAAGAAGAGTCCAGTAGGAAAAAATAATATAGTATATAATACATACTAGATGGTGGCCCGATTCTAACGTATTGGGTATTCTAGAATATGTGAGTGTGCGGCGGTGTGGGTGTGCGGCGGTAGACTCCCTCAGTTCTCACCGCTCCAGGCTTCTGTCCAGCCGCCTCCCACCCTAGCATATCTTCTTCTTCTTCCTCCAGTATAGACATCAACAATTCCAAGGCCTCGGGGGGCAGAGTTAGCAGGGGGCGTCATAATAGGCGTATCCAAGCGCATAGCCCTGATGTGGTGGGCAAGCCCTTGTTCACGGCCATTGCAATGCCCCCTTTGGTAGCTCCACCCCCACCCCCACGGCCTTTGAATTTCTGGAGTCTATGCCATGAAAAGAAGAAGAAGAATGGCGGGGTGAGCGGCGGGCAAATGGAGCATGGAGCGACGGCCGGGAGGGAGCGTGCTACGGGTGAGCAGCGGGCAGGAGACCGAGCAGAGGGGGGCCAGGAGACCAGGCGGACTGTGCCTGTTTCACCCAGCCAGCCACGAACAATCAGCGACGCGGGTTTTGCTTTAGAGACAGTGTGACGTGAGAACAAGGTACGTGTAAGGCTAAGTGTGAAGTGAGTGCAAGCTGAGTGTAACGTGAGTGCAGGGCAGAGTGTGACGTGAGTGCAGGGCAGAGTGTGACGTGAGTGCAGGGCAGAGTGTGACGTGAGTGCAGGGAAGAGTGTGACCGTGAGTGCAGGGCAGAGTGTGACGTGAGTGCAGGGCAGAGTGTGACGTGAGTGCAGGGCAGAGTGTGACGTGAGTGCAGGGCAGAGTGTGATGTGAGTGCATGGTGAGTGTGACGTGAGTGCAGGATGAGTTTAGTGCTAAGTGTGAGATGAGTGCAGGTGAGTGTGATCTGAGTGCAGGGTGAGTGTCAACTGAGTGCAGGGCTGAGTGTGACCTGAGTGCAGGGCTGAGTGTGACCTGAGTGCAGGGCTGAGTGTGACCTGAGTGCAGGGCTTAGTATGACCTGAGTGCAGGGCTAAGTGTGATCTGAGTGCAGGGTAAGTGTGACCTGAGTGCAGGGTGAGTGTAGGGTGTGTGGATGTAAGTGGTCTGCAGTACCTGGCTCCTGGTGCTGAGTGCGTTTAGCTTAAGGACCTCTGGTGATGGCACAGTGCTGTGACCTTGCTTCTGCTATGGTTGTGACATCATCAGAGTTCCTGTAAGTATGTAATAGGCTGCTTTCACATTGGAATTTTTTGAAAAATGCGGCAGTTGTGGTAAAAAAAAACGCATCTGCCGCATTTTCCACCTAACGCGCGCTCTTGCGACAAGCCCCATGCATTGTCTATGGGGATTGCAGTAAGTGTGCGGCAGGTGCGGCAATTGCGGTTTTGGTAGTTGCGGCGGTTGCAAAAAACCACGGTCAGCGGCGTTTTTTTTTTTTCACGGCCGCAACTACTGAAACCGCAATTGCCACACACTTACCACAAGCCCCATAGACAATGCATGGGGCTTGCCGCAAGTGCACCACAAGTGCGCCGCAAGAGTAGGCGTTAGGTGGAAAATGCGTTTTTTTACCGCAACTGCCACATTTTTCAAAAAACCCCAATGTGAAAGCAGCCTTAGGCTACATTAACACATTGCATATTTTTGTGCGCTTTTTTGCGCTCACTTTTCAAAAATACGCAATGTGCCTTGTGTCTGCCTGCAAAGTGAATGGGAAATTCACTTTGCCGTTCAGACACTGCGTAAAAATACGCAGCGCTTTTATGGGAGAAAACGCTGCTGCGTAAAGAATTGACATGTTAATTCTTTACGCAGGAGCGCCTGCGTTTTCTCCCATAGGGGCGGCGCTGCTGGATCTGATGTCACAGAGGGGAGGAAGAATCCTGGTTCCTCCTCCCTCTGTGACATGCGTGACTGCCCCCCATTTGATTTTGCAGTGTATTAATACAAAGGCAAATGTATGAAAAATAATAAAGAATAAATACTTACCCTCCGATGGGTGTTTGGGTGTCCGGGAGCCCAAGAATTGACCTGCTAGGACCTTTCGTGATGTCAGAGTGACTCAGAAGGGCGTTCCTAACGCTGATTGGCCGCTCGCGGTCATGTGGTATGTATCACATGACTGCGAGCGGCCAATCAGAGTTAGGAACTCCTCTCTGTCCTAGCAGGTCAATTCCTCCTGCAGCTCCCGGGCACCCGTTGGAGGGTAAGTATGAATTCTTTATTATTTTTAATACATTTGCCTTTAGTTAACTCTGATTTCGCAGTGTATTAATATACACTGCGAAATCAAATGGGGGCACTCCCGCATGTCACAGAGGGAGCAGAGGGAGAAGGAACCAGGATTCTTCCTCCCCTCTGTGACATCACGGGGCGGGAAAGCCAACTTCACTGTCAGCTTTCCCGCCCCGTGATGTCACAGAGGGAGGAAGAATCCTGGTTCCTTCACTATGTGACTGTAGCACTGCCACGGCAATCCCGCATCGCTAATGCACGCGGCTGTTTTGCATACTCGGCACTCATTGGTTGCGCTGGCGTGCGATTTCTGTGACAGAGTACCTTGGACGATTATATAGTAGATTATATATATATAATATATATATATATATATCAGTCCAATGTTAGAGGTTACGCCGTCCCTGCACTCCCCTCCCCCATCTGAATTGTCCATGGATTTTGCTGGACTCTGAATAAAAGCACAAAGATCTTCTATGGTGAGTGCCGTTGACCAGTCTCTTGAAAGCATATATATATATATATCCTATCTTTCTGACTGCTCTTTCAGTGTATCATTCGCTGGCTCCTCCTCCTATCAACTTCCTCTTGCTATTCGGGTCCTCAGGGTTCAGTCTTTGGCCCTCTTGTCTTTTCTCTCTACATGGCCCCTGTTGGACAGACCATCAGCAGATTTGGTTTCCACTACCATCTCTATGCTGATGACACACAATTATACACTCAACCCCTGACCTTATACCTGCGGCACTAAAGAACACCAGTTGCTGTCTAGCTGCAGTTTCCAACATCATGTCCGCTCTCTACCTGAAACTCATCCTTTCCAAAACTGAATTTCTTATAATCCCGCACTCCACTAACCTCCCTAAATCTGACATTTCTCTCTCAGTGATCGGCACCATGATAACGCCTAGGCAGCAGGCTTGCTGTCTGGGTGTTATGTTTGACACCAATCTCTCCTTCACCTCCTATACACAATCTCTTGCCCGCTTTTGTTGCTTACACCTGAAGAACATCTCTAGAGTCCGACCCTTTCTCACCATGGAATCAACAAAAACCCTCACTGTGGCCCTGATCCATTCTTGCCTTGATTACTGCAATTCTCTATTAATTGGCTCCTCCCACATTAGACTTTCCCTCTCCAGTCCATCCTTAATGCAGCAGTCTGGATCACCTACCTGGCTAATCGTTACTCAGACGCCTCCTCTCTGTGCCAATCACTGCACTGGCTGCCTATACACTATAGGATCCAATTCAAGTTGCTTGCTCTCACTCGCAAAGCTCTTCACAGTGCATCACCTCCCTCATCTCTGTCTAGCACCCCACCCATTCTCTACGTTCTACAAATGACCTTTGACTAACATCTGCATTAATCTGAACCTCCTATTCTGGACTCCAAGACTTCTCCCGAACTGCACCAATTCTCTGGAATGCTCTACCCCAAGCAATTAGGAGTATCCACAACATATATAGCTTCAGGCGCTCCCTAAAAACACATCTATTTAAGGTGGCCTATCATATTCCCTAATAGAAGTCCTTTATACTGTATATAGCCCATTTACTAGTTCTCTGGACATAACTCTCTTTCAAACTCCACCAAACCCAAAAGCTCTACACCAGTGTTTCTCAACTCCAGTCCTCAGGACCCACCAACAGGTCATGTTTTCAGGATTTCCTTAGTATTGCACAAGAGATAGTTTAATCACCTGCACTGGGGATAATTCAAACCCCTGTGCAATACTAAGGAAATCCTGAAAACACGACGTGTTGGTGGGTCCTGAGAACTTGAGTTGGGAAACACTACTCTACACAGATTGGCTGTTGACCATACATGTAATTTTTTTTCTATCCCCCTCTTCCTCAAGATGCCTGTACAGGGGCGTAACTAGAATTGGCAGGGCCCCATAGCAAACTTTTGAACGGGGCCCCCTCCAAGACACGCCTCCCAATGACACGCCCCCTTCAAGACACACCCCCTTACCGAATCGGTGTTAACAGTCTGACGCCACCCAGTTTACCGTATATACTTGTGTATAAGCCGACCCCCCTACTTTTGCCCCCAAAACCTGGGAAAACCTATTGACTCGTGTATAATCTGAGGGTGGACCCCAGCATAGGTATACAGCCCCCAGCAGTGTGGTATACAGGCCTCCAAGTGGTAGTATACAGCTGCCTCCCCAGTGGTAGTATACAGCAGCCTTCCCAGTGGTATATACAGGCCCCAGCAGTATATACAGCAGCCCCAGTGGTATACAGCAGCCTCCCCAGTGGTATATACAGGCCCCAGCAGTATATACAGCAGCCCCAGTGGTATACAGCAGCCTCCCCAGTGGTATATACAGCAGCCCCAGTGGTATACAGCAGGCTCCCCAGTGGTATATACAGGCCCCAGCAGTATATACAGCAGCCCCAGTGGTATACAGCAGCCTCCCCAGTGGTATATACAGCAGCCCCAGTGGTATACAGCAGCCTCCCTTGTGGTATATACAGGCCCCAGCAGTATATACAGCAGCCCCAGTGGTATACAGCAGCCTCCCCAGTGGTATATACAGGCCCCAGCAGTATATACAGCAGCCCCAGTGGTATATACAGCAGCCTCCCCAGTGGTATATACAGGCCCCAGCAGTATATACAGCAGCCCCAGTGGTATACAGCAGCCTCCCCAGTGGTATATACAGCAGCCCCAGTAGTATACAGCAGCCTCCCCAGTGGTATATACAGCAGCCTCCCCAGTGGTATATACAGGCCCCAGCAGTATATACAGCAGCCCCAGTGGTATACAGCAGCCTCCCCAGTGGTATATACAGCAGCCCCAGTGGTATACAGCAGCCTGCCTAGTGGTATATACAGGCCCCAGCAGTATATACAGCAGCCCCAGTGGTATACAGCAGCCTCCCCAGTGGTATATACAGGCCCCAGCGGTATATACAGCAGCCCCAGCTGTATACAGCAGCCTTCCCAGTGGTATATAGAGGCCCCCAGCAGTATATACAGCAGCCCCAGTGGTATACATCAGCCTCCCCTGTGGTATATACAGGCCCCAGCAGTATATACAGCAGCCCCAGTGGTATACAGCATCCTCCCCAGTGGGTATATACAGGGCCCCAGTGGGTATATACAGGGCCCCAGTGGGTATATACAGGGCCCCAGTGGGTATATACAGGCCCCCCACTCCTCCCTTGCTGCTGCACACCTGTAAAGGAATACATCATACTTACTTATCCCTGCCGGCTGCCGCTGTCGCTGCTCTGACACCGCGCTCCTCCGGGTCTTCATGCTTCCTCCTCCGGCGCAGGCAATGACGTCATTGCCTGCGCCCACCGGTCACAACCAGGAAGAAGCCGGATGAAGCCGGAGCGCGGTGCAGAGCGGCGAGAGTGGCAGCCGGCAGGGATAAGTAAGTATGATGTATTCCTTTACAGGTGTGCAGCAGCAAGGGAGGAGTGGGGGGCCTGTATATACCCACTGGGGCCCTGTATATACCCACTGATCGCAGATGACCGGATAGCAGCGTAGCGGCGCTGGGTCTGGGCCCCCCACAAGCGCCGGGCCCCAAAGCGACCGCTACGTCTGCTATGCCGGTAGTTAAGCCCCTGTGCCTGGATCATCATTGTAATAAGCCCCTGTACTTCGTGTAACCCCCATCTTGGTGTAGATTGTAAGCTCTTTTGAGCAGGGTTGCCTTTATTTTTGCATTGATTATTGTATTATATTTTTTTAATTGCTTTTCTGCTTAAATTATTGTATTGTATTTTTTTACAATGATTCTCTACTTTAATTACTATATTGTATTTTTTACATTGTTTCTCTGCTTTAATTATTGTATTACCATAGCCAAATAATTCTCCAGTTTAGAAGCTTCATTCTATGCAATAATTTGACAACTATATATACAACAGACACAAGGAACTGTGGTCACATAGTTGAATTGCAAAAGGGATAACATGTTTATTGAATATATCCACAGATATAGGACACAATATGTGTGCAACTGTATGCAGGATGTTTATGCATTAAGTAACTGTGTATCTTACATGCTTTGGTTCAAGTTCTCCTCTCCTTGTATGGGAGGACCGTGCACTTCCCATCTTGCTGACATGCCCTTCTCCATTCCCATGGTTATCAGAACAAACAATGCACAGGCTATAATCACCGCCACATTTGTTTCCGGGGACCAAATTGGAGGAGGGCGGGTGGGCGGTGTGTGGCGCTGGGACGCATGCGCCATGAGCGTTCTGAAATTGGTGGAAACCAGACTATGTGATGGAGTCACATGGTGTAAATACCTGATGAATTGCGGTCATGGCCACGCTTCCTGAAGAAGCGTGAAACAGGAAATGTACGTTGGGGCTGGCGTGACTAGCGGGTCTTCTGGTCTTCTTTGAGCCAGTAAGTACACAATTATTTAGCCTTAGGCTAGGGTCACATTAGCGTCATGGAAGCGCTAAAAGCTAGCATTTTTTTAGTGTTTAAATGTTGAAAAAAGCTAGCGTTAACGCCTCCATAGGTTCCCATGCAGGGCCGGCTCTAGGTTTTTGCGGGCCTCAGGCGAAAGACTCTTAGTGGGGCCCTTTAACACATATAGAGGCTGGGGGCTGTATATATATATATATATATACAGTATATATATATATTATATATAGTTCAATAAAAAGTGGAACAGCACCAGACTTTTACCGACAGGTGTGCACGTTTTTTCAAATACCTGCCCTGGTATTCATCCAATAGAGTGAAAAAAACGAAAAAACAGCACCATCAATTCCAAAGAAGTGGATCTTTAATGCCTATGGCGTGGCGACGTTTCGGACTTTGTGTCCTTTTTCAAGCCTATAGATATATATCATAGAGGCTGTGGGCTGTAATATATATGTGTGTGAACTATAGTTGCTGTGGGCTATATATAAAATAGAATCCTTATAATAATCCCTCTCCTCCCCCTGCACGCTTTGTTTCTCCTCCCCCATATGCACTGTTTTCACCCCATGTGCTCTGTCTCTACCCCCATGTGCTGTGTTCCCTGACATGCGATGTTTTCTCCCCCTTGTGCACTATTCCCCACCTTTACGCTGCTTTTTTCCCATGCACTTTCCTCTATCACTTGCGCTGTGACCATGTGCCCTGTGTCTTTTGCCCTCACCCCTTGCATTGTCTTGTCCGTTTGCTCTATGTCCCCACCTCCTTCTATCCCATGTGCTTTCTTCCCCTGTATTGTCTCTTTTGCCCCCACCCCTTGAGCCGCCTTCTCCTGTGCTCTGCCCACCCCTTGCATTGTTTCTCTTGTGCAAGGTCTTTGCTACACGTGAGCTGTGCTGCGATAAGTGCAGCATCTGACTGCTGACGGCTTATGAATAGTAATAAGCTGGCAGCAGAGCGGTGTGACTATGCCCGGCAGAGACCTGAGATGTTACCTGTGGTGTGGCGCAGATCTTCCACTGCCAGCTTATCAGTATTTATAAGCAAATAGGAGCAGTCGCATGCTTCACTTGTGTCACGTGGGGAGAAGACAGTGCTGTGGGAGGAGAAGACAGCGCAGGAGGCGGAGAAGACAGCCCAGGGGAGGAGAATATAGCGCGGGGGAGGAGAAGACAGTGCAGGGAGAGGGAAAAACAGCTCAAGCGTGGAGTCCACTGGGACAGGGTACTCAGTACCGGACTGGGGTACTGCTGGGGATGTCACAGCGGTCCTGGTCCGGACCGTGTCTCGGGTTTCACAAGTAAAAGGAGCTATATACAGTGGATAAGGTTTGTCGTGACGCCACCCATGGGTTGTGGTCAGCAGTTCCCTTTTGTCCCTTGAAGTGAGGGTTTTTGGAAAAATGATGAAGAAGGTTAAATACTTATTTCCTGTGGGCTCCAATATCTGGAACTACATTACGACATTTATCCAGTGAACTTCATGGTGTATCCTTGCCTTCTTACCAACGAACGGTGGACATAATCTGTGACGGAATTGGGTCTCAACCTAATCTACCTTTACATGGACAATATAATATCGGAGAGAATAATTTCAGAATACGGGGTGTTATTGTGGAGGATTTTGACTTGGCCTTATTCCCGCCTTCTTTGATGCTGCTAATTTATCCATCACATTGCCTTTTAGAGATGGCACTAAATTTATGGCATTTTAATTATTTGATACATTTACCCATATATTTTCTGTAATACAATAAATTATGATGAGCATTGATTCTTGACATCCTTTTTGATCAGCGCCATATTCTCCTTGTCCACCGCCCCTTCCCCCCCCCTTTTTTTTACCCTCCCTTCCCCCCCCCCTTTTTTTTTTTTTTTGGGTCTTAACTATGTTTTAATTTAATTCTTTATTTGATACAGTCTTTAGGTTCATAAACATTGTGACAATTAAAACCTTATTTGTTCTATCTAAAATTATAATTTGTTTCCCATGCGGTGTTTCCACTTGGGGACTATCCGATATTGTTCCTTGATTATTAATTTGCTTTTACAAAATATCTGGAAGCAATTTGGCTTCATAATCATAAATATCTTGTAACTTACATATTATTATTTTTTTCTTATATCTATACAGGATCCTGTAGACAGGAGACGGTCTTCCCTGCTTAGGACTCATCTATAGTGTTCATCATTCTTAGCTTTCATTTATTGACTCATTTGTGGATACAATAGGGTAGGTGGTCAAGTACCTATGGCGCTCTTAACAACAAACTTTGAGCCACTTGTTTGTTAACTGTGGCTCAAATCAGATTTTTTGTATGTTCTTTATATTGAGAATTATTTTGTATTACATATTACAGGTGTTGTATGTTATATATACTTGTATGATTGAGGTTGTCATCTCTTTTGAGGGGCGAAGCAACATGTCCTTCGGGACTACACGGTAACCCATTATTGGATGGTGTTGCTGTGTTCAGCATCTTAAATACACAGACACCCATGCATTATTTAATTTGTTGTCTGGGTAAACTGTGCATATATTTATAGGCCTAAGTTGTTGTACCCTCTTATTTACAAATATCCCCCCTCCCCCCTTTTCTTATATATATTTATCTACTCTCCTTTTCCATCTATCTTCCCTTTCACAGTTCGCTACATATGCCCTTCTGTATACATTGCTCTATCCTCGTTTGTACAGTTCCTCACATGTTTGATCCAGTCTTTTGCCAAGACTCGGCTGGACCAGCGCCTCTATGAGCGCAGCTGGTGCATAAAAGCATCCGTTCAGGGTTAACAGGCCGCCTGACGCAGGCGCAGAAACCACTCTGCAACTGCGCAGATGCGGCGACCATATTGCTAAAGGTCTGAAGCTGCTCTTACTTTTGCGCATGCGCCATTTGAATTGCGAAATGTCACTTCCGCTCACACAGTCCCCGCATTTCCCAAACATGACATAGGAGTGCTCCCCTGATGAAGTCATCTTTGATGACGAAATGCATTGGGTGACCTTCCTTCTCCGCCCACTCAGCTGATCTACTGCAGGTTATTGCCTGTTTCACTGCAGGTTATTGCTTGATTTGTATGACTTCACCCATTGTTTCCTCTTTTTATTTTTTCCTCTTTGCAAAATCTCTGGTGGGAGCTCTGAATGAGGATTATTAACTGTGGTTTATTTCCTCTTTTACCAAACCTCATATGGGAGGTTAGAGGATAACTGACTTTTTCTCTATTATTGGGGCTTGATTCACTGTGGTATATGTAATAATCTTTATCTAATGCTGAAGTGGGTGGAGTTTTGAGTATAGATAGCTCTGTATGGGGCTTTTTTAATTGGTTTTAAAATTGCACTTTCATTGTTTGTTTGTGGTTTTCTTCAATTGTTGATCGCCCATTTATATTGGTCAGCTTTCCTCTCTTGAATGACATGTAATTTTTTGACCAGTGTGGCAGATCCTAACTTTATTAAGTGGTGCCTTCGGTATAGTCTCCTTGGGACCACCGCTGCAGCGCAGCTCTGCCAGGAGGATGGAGGGATGGATCGGCTGCAGCTAGATGGATGAGCCCACCGCGGGTCGGGCTGCTCCTGGAAAGGTAAGAAGGGCAATAACAGTTCTGTATACCTGACGAAGCCATCCCGGCGATACGCGTGGGGCCTGGCCGCCACCCCTCCTCTGTAGGCACTACATCCAGGCATCAGTGGTAACCCTTGTTATGCAGCTATTGTTCATTGGACTCTCATGCTAGATTATTGTGGGGACCCATACCCCAGGGAGTCTACCTTCCACAGTTTGTGCTGTATTGTATTAATGTCAATATCTTCTTGGCTCTGAAGTATTGGTATCCCCACTTATACTGATGTCTATACATGGTTGTTGTGTATGTATCACAACTGATTTTATGATCTACAAATCTGCATGTATCTATCAATTATATCAACTGTATAAACTGTCTTATGACAGAACTACACTGTATAATTTGTGCATGTTCTATCTTGTATTTTTGTATTTTGACCTGTTTGTAACTATGGGCTTTACACAGAGGGAGGGCTGGTCCGGACCAGTATTGTTTTAAATGCTTTTAAAATTTCTGTTGGCTCTTTTTTGCCTATCACTTTTGATTACTAAATAAAATCACAATTTTGCATATTCAACATGGGTCGTGCTTAGCTTTACAGGGGTACACTTTTCTTTTCCTTGCCTGGAAAGGTAAGAAGGGCAATAACAGTTCTGTATACCTGGAATCAGACACGGACACTGAGGCAGGGTTCACCGGGTTTACTTTCAAGCTCTTCAAAGCCACACAAGTCACGGTACAGTTCTTAACACAGTTCACAGTGCAGTTAACTCCGGTAACACTTAACTCTTTGCAGCCAGGCCTCTCACTCCTTCTATATGTCCTTTCAGGCTGTTCTCTCCCTCTCTGTTCTCTCCGCGGGTTGTATGGCGGAAGCTCGGCCCCTTGGGGGTCCTCATGGTTGTTGCTGTGCCTTCAACCCTAGTAGTGTGAACTCCAACCTGGAGTTAAAGCTCCCCGTCGGTCTGTCTGGGAAGCCGGTGTGGAACTTCAGTTCCCCTCAAAGCCGACACTCTGGTATGTGCAGTAACCCTATCTTTCAAGGTGTTACCAAGCTCCATCTAACCCGTGTGATTCCAGTACAATCAGGGAAACCTACTCCGCCGGTAGTTGATCGGTGCTGCCGTGTTCCTCGGACCCGGTGATACCGGTCCGGTCTCTTTCCTCACAATCCCCTGGGATGCTGGCTATGGACAAACTTTCTCTCCATGGTTTCTGTGACTCTGTGGATTCTGCGTCTCCAGGGAGCCCAACCCCACCAGGATGTGTCACTTTCTTCTGGTCTTTACCTCTCAGCTCACTCTGGCCTACTAACTCCTTCCTCCTCTTTTACCTCTATTTGTGCTCTCTGTCACCTGACCTACATTCCCCACCCACTTGCTCTCTAATCCCTACCACCCCTTGCCCTCCTAGAGTCCCAGGCTCTGGGTTGGGTGCTGTCCTCCTGTGGGTGTGTGTGCTGTGAGGGTGTTTGTTGCACAAACTGTCTACCTTCTGCCTGGCTGCAGTTCCCTATGTGGCCACCCTGGTTGCAGGGGCGCCACACAAGGAAGCCATGAACTGCTGGGACACCATACTGAAATTGGTGCAGACGGTGTCGCCAACAGCAAGTGGGCCCTGGCCCTGCCCTCCACACTGCCCCCACTCATAATATACCCCCACACACTACCCCCACTCATAATATACCCTTTCCACATTGTCCCTCTTATAATATATCCCCCACACTGCCCCCACTCATAATAAACCACCCGCACACTGCCCCAACTTATAATATATCCCCTGCACATGCTCCAACTCATAATATACCCCGCACACACTACCCCCACTCATAATATACCCTGTGCACACTGCCCCCACTGATAGTATACCCCACATACACTGCCCCCACTCATAATATACCCCACACACACTGCCCCCATTCATAATATTCCCCCACACAATGCCCCTCTGTAGCAAATACATATCATCTTCAGCTCCATTGTGGAGCCACTGACTCCCCATTGCCGCCGCTGTTGCCGCCACTGCTGCCGCTGCTGTATCCTCGCGCCATCCCTTCTCTGCGTCTCAGCCTCTCATGTAGTGATTCATCTTCCTCTTCTATGCATTGCAGGCAGTGGAATGCAAAGGAAGAGGAAGTGAAGGGATGGAGTGGCGGCTCCTCTTCCATGCGCTCCACACTGTGGAGCGCAAAGGCAACAGAAGTGTTGGCCTGGATGCGGGAGAGGAGCGAAGGCTGGCAGCCGGCGTCTCAAATACATGAAAGCATGGTAAGATAATAATACCAGCACGATGATGGCGGCGGTGGGCCCCTCAATCACGCCTGGGCATTTGACCGGTAAGCCGGGTGCTGATGCTCGCCCTGTTCCCATGTATGAAAAAAACATTGCAAAAGTGCAATGCATTTGACACTCTACGTTTTTGCAAAAGCACCAAAAAACACGGTAAGCAGCGTTTTTGGGGGCATTTGCAAAAACGCATGCGTTTTTTAACATGAGAGTCTATGGGAAACGCTAACGCTACTGCTAAATATGAAAAAAAATGCCATAATAATGGCAAGGGGAAAAAACGATCCTGAACAGCATCCTTCCAAACTGATGCAAGGTCCCAAATGTGACCCTAGCCTTATAGTGTATAGCTGTGTATTCATGAATCACTGCAGCCATATGTATTCTGTATAAGGTAAGTAAAGTGTCTATAGGCAGCCTTGTCTGCAATACATGCACTTGCACTTTATATTGGGTTTTCTATATATGCTCATACAGTGTAATAACAGGTATAAGCCTACAATGCTTTGTGACTTAGTCTATATGTAGCATATATATGTTTGTTATTTGTATATGTGCTGTTGTGTCTTGAGACCTGCTGCACCTAAGTGCAGGTATATCTTTTATGTGTCTATTTAAGGCCTTGTTGCCATGCAAACATCTTGATTCTCAGACAAACTACTTAAAACACCCCCTTGTATCCTTGATTGTTGTTTTTATTGTGTCCTATATCTGTGAATATGTTCAATAAACTTGTTATCCCTTTTGCAATTCAACTATTTGACCTTGGCTTGTTGTATTTATTGTATTGTATTTTTTTACCTTGATTCTCTCATTTAATTGCTGTATTGTATTTTTTACATTGTTTCTCTGCTTTAATTGTAGTACTGTATTTTAATAAATTGTTACTTATGACCGTTTGTATATGAACCAATGAATTGTAAAGCTCTGCAGAATATGTTGGCGCCATATAAATAAAGATTATTATTATTATTATTATACTGTATATATTATGAGAAGCTGGATAAATACCAGGGCCTCTGGAGAGGATGTAGAGGGTGAAGGCAACAGTGATTCAAGTGGTGATAGGAGCACTTAGAAAAATGGTTGCAACACATCCCAGGAGCAACATCTGAATTCTGTCCAGAAAATCGCAGTGCTGGGAATAACTTTGATCCTGTGCAGTACCCTCCAGCTCCCAGGCCTTTGGTAGCGGACCCAAGAATGAGGAAGGTTAAATAACCAATCCACAGGAGTATGTAGCTCCAAAAGATAATGTGATATAATGAGCGCTAAGATACACACAAGGACTCGGCCATTAGATATTTTACCTTTCAGCTTTAATCAGCAAGTGGGTCCCTCTAGTCACAACGCGTTTCAACGCAGATAGCGTCTTTCTCAAGTGAATCTGCGTTGAAACGTGTTGTGACTAGAGGGACCCACTTGCTGATTAAAGCTGAAAGGTAAAATATCTAATGGCCGAGTCCTTGTGTGTATCTTAGCGCTCATTATATCACATTATCTTTTGGAGCTACATACACATTCTTCCCTGTCGGGAAGTGTGATAGCCAGCAGCTTTGAGCCACAGGACCTGGCAGACGTCAGCTAACCACTCCTTAGAACAGTCACGTGCAGAGAGAGAGACACAGAGGGCACATGCAGCGTCCACCTCGCCGCTCGATTTCAACTAGGAGAGCCCAGCAGCACTAGCGACTAATCCAGTTGTGCGGACCTGCACAACCTTAGAAGGTGAGCGGAGGGGTGATTAAACCGACCCCATATAATCTTTTATAGCAGTTTGGCACAAACGATTCTGTTTCTTTTCCAATCCACAGGAGTGAGAAGGTAGGTTTTTATATATAGCATACTATAAGTTATAGAAATGACAGTGTCAGGGTCCTTTTTTTGACTATTAATTCTACCAATTAGGTAAAGTTAGGAAGGTATACTTGGTGAAAAAGAACATTGACTAGCCGGATGCTGAACAGTCCTATAAAGGTGCAACCAGAAAGTTAAGTTATCTGTGAATGTAACATGCCAAATTGATGAGCAGAGATATAGGATTAGCTTTTGATCTGAACATTTTCTAATATCATATATTGAAAACCCCTGCTGAGAGGTACACAAGGATAGTGTCATCCTACCTTTTTGTGATATCTTTCAACAGGTAGACTGTGGTTTCTCTGCCATCTGGTAGAATAAGGGAGTGATAAGGGTTGAAATAAGTCTTTCCATATTCATCAAATGTTGGAAGGTTGGAATGAGACATGCATCTAGACAGAAGAACAGCAAGATGAACACCCCATAGCAGCTTGTATGTTTCCATGCCTACAGAAAATAAAAAATATAATTAAGAGATTATCTGGTCAAAGATCAGTTGTCCTTTTGCAAAATAGATAGCAATTTTTTTAGATGTTGTTACAAGAAAGATAAAAGTAATTTATACTGAACTAAGTGTTAACACTCAGCTGGATTATATTGTTGTTATATATAACATATATCGAAATAGGCAAGTATTATTTTTGTTGTTAAAGCCTTTACTACATTCTTTACTATTTTTGCATTAAAAAATGTATGTTTTTCTGATAAAGGCTAATGCATAACCGCCATAAACGTTTTTATTTAATAATAATATAGAGCAAGTGATTTTAATAAACTTTCAAATATACTTCATTAGAAAATTCTGATTAAAAACCATTCTTAAACCTTCCACAAGGTTTCTTCACTACACTGTGTGTGAAGCAGACATATGTTTATTATCAGTCAGTTCTATCTTCACACTGAATACAGGGCATGTAACTATATAAGGCAAAGGGGGAGTGACCTACACTGCTAACTGCAGCTCATGAGGAAACAATGTCAGAATGTCAGGATCACTGCAAACTCCTTTTTCCTTGGTACAAGATTCTGATCTGTCATCTAGCACCATACAACAAAGTCATGATCTCTGTTAACCCTTTCTGTGCTGTCACACTGCTCCCTATCAGCCTGCTCTTAGAAGCTGTGGAAATACACAAATACAGTGCTGGCAGACACTGGCACGCCCTCACAGCCAAGGAATGTAGTTTTTAAAAAAGCATAAAAGTAAGAAAATAAGTAGAAAAAAAAACATTATGTTAGCTGCTATGTGACCCATCATTAACAAACAGTGCAGTATTGTTTTTTTTTTAAAATGAAGTGACATGTAGACGACGTTTACACATATTTTGCGCGTATTTTTGTAGTGGCACTATTTGCCGTGTATTGCGCAAAAATGTGCAACTGCATGCACACGCTGCACATTTTTTCCTACTCTTTTTCCGAGCCCATTTTATAATGTGGGCTATAGGAAAAGCGCATGTAAAAATGCACAAAAAATTGACATGGTCATTCTTTTTGCAGACACGCTTTGCAGTGAAAGCGCATCTGCAAAAAGACGCCAAAGTATGCAGTGTCTGAACGCATTTCAGCAAAAGCCATACCTTTTGCTGATATGCGCATCCAGCGTTGCGTTTCACTGCATTTTTGCAAGCGCAAAAATGTGCTGCGTAAATGCACAAACATGCAACATGTGAACGCAGCCTTACACTTTAAGTGCACAGCAGCATACAGTCATGGGTGAGAGAAAGACATAGCTACACTAGAGTGGATGCAGAGAAGAGCGACCAAGGTTATTAGAGGACTGGGTGGACTGAAATATCAAGACAGGTTATTAAACTTGTTAGCTTGGAAAATCGAAGGCTTAGGGTTTTCTTATTACAATGTACAGATATATAAAGGGACAGTACAGAGACTTTTATAAGGATCTTTTTACACATAGATCTGCGACGAGGACAAGGGGGCATCCTCTATGTCTGGAGGAAAGAAAGTTTTATCATAATCACAGACGTGGATTCTTTACTATAAGAGCAGTGAGATTGTGGAACTCTCTGCCACATGATGTTGTAATGGGTGATTCACTACAAAATTTAAAGAAGATGAGGAAGATGCAAAATTGAAACGTGTGTTGGCGGATTTGGTGGGGCCACTCTGCAGGACAGCTTGGATTTAACTTGGTACAAGTGATATATAAGTAAGCAAAGCAGCAGTAATCTGATAATTATAAGTGTTTAGCAGCCTTATGGTAGGAATGCTCAGGACTGTTGGTAGGAATAACTACTTACCTATTTACTTGATATCACTATGTCTATATAGTTTAGAACACTACCATATGCTGTTAGTTAACTGTAATGGTGGAGTGTACCCACGTAATTCTTTTATGGAATAATGTGGCACCCCTGCGGCTAGGCGCCACAGAGTAGTATTGCATTGATTATTTCTGTGTAATATTATTTTGTAAGTTGCTGGTTTAGGATTAAATCTTATGGAGTCTATTTTAGCACTCACTTAGGACCGCACCACTTAGAGAAGGGGGAACTGGTAATATGGTAGGTTCCACAGGTGGGAGGAGGAGCTTAGGATAGAGTAGAGTGACAGTTGAGAATTTATCTCAGTCGGTGCTGGGAAGGCAGACAGAGTGGTCAGGCCTGGCATCTCTGCTGAGTGGAGGGTACCCCATCTTTATGTGGGGGCCCAGGACAGATGGCAACGGGCCAGGGCTGGTAGGAGCCAGCTGGTCATATTGAGGGGACACCGGTGACACGGACAACCGAGGCAGCCAGGAGTTCAACCCTGACTGCAAAGCCGACGAGCTGTAGGCCCAACAGAACCGGGTTGCTGACAGCCCCACAAAGGTACCTCACCCCTCAAGCCCAAAAGACGGTCCTACACTAGTGAAGGAAGACGTAAACCCGGTGTCAGGTGGGAAACTTGTGCGTTCCTGCTGTTCCCATTTGGACCGGTATAAGTCTAGCTAAGGAAAAAGTGTAGAATCCGGTGCCACAAAATTCCTTTTTATTTTCAAAAACTTTTTTAAAAATCACACATGCTCCAAAGGAGCTCCTGGACGCGTTTCGTGGGTCTAGCCCACTTAATCGTCAGTACAATGGCAATACAGACAACAAGAATATATACAATTTAAAAGCAAAAAACAGCCCCCTCTCGCATGTGTGACAAATATACATCAATTATTTCTATTCAATCACATACCTGCAGGTTCTAAAGGAGTTAAAAGGAAAAAAAAAAAATGGGGAAGAAGAGGGGGAGGGGTGGGAAAGAGCAATAAAAAAAAAAAAAAAGGGCTGTTAACAGAAAGTAAAAGAGGGAGAAAAAAAAAATTTTGAAAATAAAAAGGAATTTTGTGGCACCGGATTCTACACTTTTTTCTATTGCTACTGGTGGTTGCCAAGCCACTTTCCGGTTTGCCTGGGAGTCCTGGGAATATTAGGTGGTTGGAGCTAGTCCTTTTTTTGATTTTTTATAAGTCTAGCTAAGCCTACTAGATACAGACTGCAGGACTGGCAGGTGAGCTCTTCAAAGGTGGGAAAGACTGAAAGATCTAGAGAAAGTAATAGACCCTGGAAGACTAAGAAAGAACATCTAATGACTCCATAAGAAAAACCCTGAGTTGGCAACAACACCCTAGAACCAAATTGTACCGTGTTTTGTTATGCCATCAGCTGGTACCGAGTAAAGCCAAGTTAAACTAGAACTGGTTTCTGTTATTCTTCCTGCCGCAGCTCAAAGGACTTAACATCATCAACATCAACAGCAGAGGGGTAAGAACTGCACCACCATTTACCATCACTGTCCTCCCTCACCATCTCACCATCATAGCTGCCCTGAGGTAAAGCTCCACCTGTGGGGAGCTGTACCACACACTGCTGCCCCCTCCATTACCTCAGTGGCCGGCTGGCAGCGCCAGTTCCATCTTACCGGACTCTACAGTTGGCGTCACGTTCCCCTGTAAATAACCCCTTTTACCCCCACCGTTTACCATCAACATCTGGTATAATTGATCACCAGGGCACGGCACCGGGGTCCCGACCATCCGTGACTCCCCACACAGTAGCCCCAGTGTCCGAGTCCCTCATCCACCCTAGCTCTGGTTGAATCAAATACCATTGTTATAAATAAGCGTAGCTTGTGTTGGTACCTGAATAAATTGTAATTTTATACATATTTTAATAAATAAACATGATTTTGTATGAGAAATGGTTGTATTTTCATGTATCATCAGTGTGTCCCAGTGTGAGGCATCACAGATGGTTTTGAGATATATTGTTGAAAGTGAAACAGAACTTATTGGACATTTGATTTTTAAAATTTAAAGAAGGGCCTGGATGCCTAGCTTGTAAAATATAATATTAGCGGTGATATGTACTAGATTCCTTGAATGGGCGTTGATCCAGGGAACTAGTCTGATTGCCGTATGTGGAGTCGGGAAGGAAGTTTTTTCCCCAATGTGGAGATTAGTATTTGCTACTTGGGTTTTCTTTGCCCTCCTCTGGATCAACATATTAGGCTATGGGTTATACTAGATGGGCTTAAAGTCTACATTCAACCTTAAAAACTATGAAATTATGGGTGTTTGCACCCTTGAAATCATTCCAGAAAATTAAGTATTATTCACAAAATAATTAGTGTATTTACAAATGTTATATCATACACGTTTATTTTACACAAAAAAACGGAGCGAAAAAGGCAAATTTGACCTAATTACACACAAAACTCCAAAAATAGACCAGCCAAAATTGTTGGAACCTTGACAACATTGTGAGTAAACAACTTTGTTATAAACATGTGAGGCTCATTCAAACTCACATATAACAAGTAACAGGTGTAAGCTATACAAAAATTACACGTGAAACCACATAAAATGGGAAGAAGCTGACAATCTTTGCATTGTGTGTCTGTGTTTGCCATACTAAGCATGGAGAACAGAAAGAGGAGAAGAGAACTGGCTGAGGACTTGAAGACCAAAATTGTTGAAAAATACCAACAATCTCAAGGTTACTAGTCCATCTCCAGAGATTAAGGTGTTCCTTTGTCCATGGAGTGCAACATAATCAAGAAGTTTACAACCTATTGTACTGTAGCTAATCTCCCTGGATGTAGATGAGAGAGAAAATTGATGAAAAGTTGCAGCACAATAAAGTTTGCATGGCGTATAAGCAGCCCCATTCAAGTTTCAAATAAATTCAAGCTATCCTACAGACTGTCTGTGCTCTCCTTATTATCGACCTTCCTGACAATGGAGTTTTCAACACCTTAACAGATAAATGGTGTCCCAGTTCCTCGACGGCTGATCCTAGAACCCTAGCTGCAACATAATCGGTTGACAAGGCTCAGTCAGCAAAAAGACACATCCATTCCACTAGTCTCACAGTAACCTTATACATACCACAAAACAGTTTTTGTAGAGTACGGGTCTATCCCTTATACCCCAAAAGCATGCTCAGGCAGTTCTAGAACATTGTAAAATTTTGGGCACCCCTGGTCCCAATTACATTATTGTGAACAGTTAAGCAAGGCTGGTTTCACATCGCGATTTTTTCCTGACCGTGGGATCCTACTTTTTGCAGGATCCCACAGACAGGAAAGGATCAGGATCGGACATGAACTTCAAGGCTATTTCTGTGTCCGGGACCGGGATTTTCACGGATCCGGACACAGAAAGAGCTGTGCGGGGCACTTTCACTTCCGCAATGAATATCCATACATTCCGGAAGTGAAATTAACTAAAGCAAGGGGTTAAAAATAAACAAAAACTCCATTCTCACCTTCCAGCGATCCCCCAATGCCTCCAGCAAGTTCCGGGTGACTACAGGACCTGCCGTTATATCACAACCCGGCAGCGTCATTGGGTCACATGACTGCAGTTACCGTGGTAACCGGTCATGTGACCTGATCAGCTGATCAGGTTGTGATGTAATGCCAGGTCCTGTAGTTATCCGGAGCTTGCTGGAGGTGTCGGGGGATTGCTGGAAGGTGAGAATAGATTTTTTTTTATTGTTAACCCCTTGCTTTTACTTAATTTCACTTCCGCAATGTATGGACATACATTGCAGAAGTGAAATTAGATGGCACACAGCAGTTTTAGTGTACTGAACATGCTCAAATCGGGTCAGAGGAGTGATCAGCTGTTTCCTCGGACCCAAGCTTATAGGCCCCCATGTTAACTGGCACGGATCCTGTCGGATTTGATTGTGTCCGATTTGGTCCGCTGTGCCCAAAATCGGAGCAGTTTCTGATTTTGAGCACATAAAAAAAATCGGACACAATCAGATCCGACAAGAATCAGATGGCAATTAGGCCAAATCCAATCCGATCCGTGCCCATAGGATAACATGGGGCCAAATCGGATCCATGGCTGTCCGTTTTACGGACAGCTACGGATCCTCAAAAATCGCAGTGTGAAAGCAGCCTAAGTTGCAGATTAAGTTATCTCTGAAAAGCATAAAGTTAAAGACGACATCTTTCCTTTGTATTTTAGGCAAAAAAAAATGTCATCTTCAACATAATAAAACTTACAAAAAGGAAAATAGACCGATGCAATAGTTTGGGCACCCCATGAGATTTTTGTGCTCAGATAATATAGATCAAGGATTCAGACCTTAATAAACCTATTAGGGTTATGGCTTGTTTACTATCATTAGAAAAGACCAGGTAATGTGAATTTCATATCTTTGTAAAAACTCAGCCTCCTATAACCTCGTGGAAGCATGGGTATTTCTAAGCAGCAGCCTAGCACTCTGAAAAAGAAACTGATAAAGGCCCACAAAGCAGGAGAAGGTTATAGGAAGATAGCAAAGCATTTTCAAGTTGCCCCCTGCTCAGTTCAAAATGTAATTAAGAAATGTCAGTTAACAGGAACAGTGGAGGTCAATATAAGGAGAAGACCATGCACAATTTCAGTGAGAGCTGCTCGTAAAATTGTTACAGAGGCAAATCAGAACTCCTGCTTGAATGCAAAACAACTTCTGGAAGATTTAGCAGACTGTGGAGTTGTGGTACATTATTCTACTGTTCAGAAACACCTGTACAAATATGGAATTCATGGAAGTCATCAGAATAAAACCTCTCTGGTATTTTCACCATAAAAATCAGCCTACGAAGTATACAAAAGTATATTCCAACAAGCCTGATGCATTTTGGAAACAAGTCTTGTGGACCAATCAGGTTAAAATAGAACTATTGGCCCCAATGAACAAAAGTGTGTGTAGAGAAAAAAAGGGCACAAAATTTCACGAGACCATCTCGACAACCATTAAGCATGGGGGTGTATCAAACATGCTTTGGGATTTTTTTTGCAGCCGTGGCATGAGAAATATTAGAAGGAGGAATGTGTTCAATGAAATTTCAAAACCACACATCAAAGTCCACAATAAATTTCCGTATATACTCGTGTATAAGCTGACCAGTGTATAAGCCGACCCCCCTACTTTTGCCCCCAAAAACTGGGAAAACCTATTGACTCGCGTATAAGCCTAGGGTGGACAATGCAGCAGCTACTGGTACTGAAAAATTTTAAAAATGAAAATAGATACGAATAAAATGTTGAACTTGTATTTTAAATAGAAACAGTAAACTACCAATGCAGCAGACCACTGTCCTGTTATAAAGCCCCCTATCACTGGTATATAGCCCACCATCCCTGTATATAGCAGCCATCACTGGTATATAGTGGCCATAACTAGTATACAGTTGCCGCCATCACTGATATACAGTCCCCAGCAGTGGTATACAGGCCCCTCATCAGTGGTATACAGGCCCCTCATCAGTGATATACAGTCCCCAGCAGTGGTATACAGGCCCCTCATAAGTGGTATAGAGGCCCCTCATCAGTGGTATACAGCCCCCAGGACGGGTATACAGGCCCAGCAGTGGTATACAGACCCAGCAGTGGTATACAGGCCCCTCGGCAGTGGTATACAGCCCCAGCAGTGGTATACAGCCCCCAGCAGTGGTATACAGACTCAGCAGTGGTATACAGGCCCCTTGGAAGTGCTATACAGCCCTGGCAGTGGTATACAGCCCCAGCAGTGTATACAGCCCCAGCAGTGGTATACCACAGTCCCAGCAGTGGTATACAGACCCAACAGTGGTATACAGACACAGCAGTGGTATACAGGCCCCTCGGCAGTGCTATACAGCCCCAGCAGTGGTATACAGCCCCAGCAGTGGTATACAGTCCCAGCAATGGTATACAGTCCCAGCAGTGGTGGTCATATACAGGCCCCTCGGCAGTGCTATACAGCCCCAGCAGTGGTATACAGCCCCAGCAGTGGTATACAGGCCCAGCAGTGGTATACAGCTCCCCTGCTGTCTCACTGCCCCCATGTATACAGAGGCCCCCCTGTATACAGAGGCCCCCATGTATACAGAGGCGCCCCCCCATGTATACAGAGGCCCCCCCATGTATAAAGAGGCCCTTCCCATGTATACAGAGGCGCCCTCCCTATGTATACAGAGACCCCCCCAGCAGTGATCCATCTCACCCCTCGGTCTCCAGGCACCCGGGTCCTCCAGCTGCTGCGTCTGCATGCCCTGCGGCTTCTAATACCGGCGTCCTCCCCGCTCTTCCTGTTTGAATGCGATCATGTGACCGCGCGGGTGCCTGGAGACCGAGGGGTGAGATGGATCACTGCTGGGGGGGCCTCTGTATACATAGGGGGGGCGGGGGAGTCTATGGTGTGCAGGGGAGCAGCAATGTACTATGCGCTGCTCCCCATGCATAATTAATGAGCGGCACCACGTGACGTGACGCTCATTCTGCAGCCTCCCCCCACCTCCTCCTGCCTCCTGTAGTGCCAGGACACAGCCCCCACCACACCACACTGTATATGACTCGTGTATAAGCCAAGGGGGGACTTCTCAGCCCAATTTTTGGGCTGAAAAAGTCGGTTTATACACGAGTATTTACGGTACCTCGAAAGGAGCAACTGAGGGTTTTACAATGTCGTTCACAGTCCCTGATGTGAACAATGTTGGAAATCTGTGGCTAAACCTTAAAAGAGCAGTGCATACAAGACGGCACAGGAATCTCACAGGACTGGAAGACTTTGCAAGGAAGACTGGATGAAAATCCCACAAGTGTGGATAGATTCTTTGTTGGCTACAAAAAGCATTTACAAGCTGTGATACTTGAAAAAGGGGGTGCTACAAACCATGTAAACTTTTACATCAATCCATTTTGATTTTTGAAATTTTTAACATGTAAAAGATGAAAGTATATACATTCTTTTGCCTAAAACATAAGGGAAATGATTCGTCTTTAATGCCCTGCTTTTTAGAGATCCTTTCCTCTTCTACTTGTTTAAATATTCACAATAATAGTAATTTTCACCAGGGATGCCCAAACATTTACATTCCGCTGCATGCTTAGAGCCCACTACAAAAACAAGATGTGAACCAACCCTAGGCTACATTTTTAAAAGGGAACCTTGATTCATGATGCCCAAGCCTATGGGGACCATGAATCAGAGCCTGGCTGTGTGTTTCCAGGCAGGCATGTTTTTCTCTGAAATACTGCAGCATGTCAGAGAAAGCATAGTTTAAAGGTAGTGATGGGCGAATCCTAAATTACTCGGAATCGCTTGACTCTAGCGAGTCCGAGCACAGGATTCGCTACTCGTTGCGAGTCTAGCGAGTCCAATGTTAATGAATGGGGAAGCGAGTAATAGCGAGTAGTGTGAGATTTACAAATCGCAGATGTGTCTCGGAAGCTTCAGCCTGAAGCAATCCTAGTTTTTTCATTTATTTGCATTAAACTCGTTTAATTTGTAATTAATCGCTGGGAAACTCGCACAGATAAGAGTCCTGTCTGCTCAGTGTGCTGGCTGCCAGCTCCAGGGTCCTAGAGCCCGCCTGCTGCCTGATGTAGCAGAGCTGAGATTGTTTTCAGTCTGCTCATTCCCTGTGTACAGACATGAATGTCTGTGCACAGAGATGATGTAGCAGAGCTGAGATTGTTCTCAGTCTGCTCATTCCCTGTGCATAGACATCTATATCTATGCACAGGGGATGTAGCAGAGAGGACATTGCGTTTTGGACTGCGTCGGACGGAAGAGGATTTTTTTAATTAAAGATGGAGTCCCTAATGGCTTTTTTTTTTATTTCTAATAAAAAATTTTCTTTGTGTTGTGTTTTTTTTAAAACAATTTAATAGAAATTCATGGCGGTCGTGTCTAATATTGGCGTGACCGCCATAAATTTCGGGCTTAGGGCCAGCTGATAATACAAAGCTGGCCCTAACCTCTTTATTACCCAGCGTGCCACCGCTACCAGGGCCGCTGGAAGAGCGGGGTTCAGCGTCAGAGGATGGCGCTTCAATGAACGCGCCATCTTCTGGGGCGGCTGCGGGCTGCAATTTGCAGCGGGGGGTGCCCAGAAAGCTTGGGCATCCCTGCGCTGCGGATTCCAGCCCCCAGCTGCTTCGCTGTACCTGGCTAGACATAGAAATTGCGCGGAGCCCCACGCATTTTTTTAAAATTATTTCATGAAATTCTGAGATTCTGACTCTGACTCTGAGACTCTGACTCTGAGACTCTGACTGTGAAATTCATGAAATAATTTTAAAAAAATGCGTGGGGCTCCGCGCAATTTCTATGTCTAGCCAGGTACAGCTAAGCAGCTGGGGGCTGGAATCCGCAGCGCAGGGATGCCCAAGCTTTCTGGGCACCCTCCGCTGCAAATTGCAGCCCGCAGCCGCCCCAGAAGATGGCGCGTTCATTGAAGCGCCATCCTCTGGCGCTGAACCCCGCTCTTCCAGCGGCCCTGGTGGCGGTAGCACGCTGGGTAATAAAGGGGTTAATGCCAGCTTTGTTATACAAGCTGGTATTAAGCCAGAGATTCTTAATGTCAGGCCACGTTTGACCCAGCCACTAAGAATCTCCAATAAAGGGTTAAAAAAACACAGAGAAAAATTTTTATTTGAAATAAAAAAAAAAGCCATTAGGGACTCCATCTTTAATTAAAAAAATCCTCTTCCGTCCGACGTAGTCCAAAACGCGATGTCCTCTCTGCTACATCCCCTGTGCATAGATAGATGCCTATGCACAGGGAATGAGCAGACTGAGAACAATCTCAGCTCTGCTACATCATCTCTGTGAGCAGGCGGGCTCTAGGACCCTGGAGCTGCACAGAGAAGACAGCTGGACTCGGCTCGCAAAGAAACAGCAGTTACTTTGCGAGTTTCCCTGCTATCACTGGCACAGTAGCCGAGTCTAATGCAAACAATGGCAATCCTAGTTTTGTCAGCGTTTCTGACAAAACTAGGATTGATATTGATTTGCATTGGACTCGTGCGAGTAATCACTGGGAAACTCGCAGAGTACCGAGTCCTGCGAGTCCCTTACTACTCGCCGAGTAACGAGTCCTAGCGAGTAGATTCGCCCATCCCTATTTAAAGGTACAGGGTCCAACAACAATATAAATACACAATAGTTCCCACTGATAGTCATACATTTTACAAAAAGGGGCTCAGGGTAAACCATATAACCCTTCTAATTAACCCCTAAGGCAGACTCAAAAACATTTAATATACAAACAGAACCAGAGTCTTTTCTATGCTCAAATATGTGATTACGTTTTATTTGCAAAAATTGCACTCATTTAAAAAAATGCAAGTTTTGGCTGAAGATACAGGCAGTGCAGATTAACACAGCATGATGTTACAGATTACATTTAGGTATTGCACATAGCACATTGCACATTGCCACATTAACATATTGCACTTTTCCCCATACAAGATCATGACATGGTACATAGCATATTATAGCATAATAAGGCCCCATCAGCCCCACATCAGTGACTTTAAGAGAGCGGTGCTCATTTAACTCATATTACTGCAACTAAGCATACCAAGATGTATCTGCACGCTGTGCAGGATAGAAAAGAGCCTCTGCCTTAACCTCCATCTCCTACGCCGTTTCGCTGCACGCTTTTTCAAGGAGAGGTCTTCAGCCAAAACTTGCATTTTTTTAAATGAGTGCAATTTTGTAAATAAAACTTAATCACATATTTGAGCATAGAAAAGACTCTGGTTCTGTTTGTATATTAGGGTCCAACAACAGCGACTTGACTAGGGTCATTGTCAGGTCTCTAATATGAGAGAGAACTGTCAATTATCTAGAGAGGTGCAGAGAGAAGCTGGCCAGGGGTGGTACTGCTCTAGTCCCACCTCTGAATATGGTCCCTGGCCAGATCTTTAAACTATGTTTTCAGGGAAATGCTGCAGTGTTTCAAGAAAAAAACAAACCAAGCTCCAATTCATACTGTCTGCAATTTGGTAGCATGAGTCAGATGACAAGTTTTCCCAATAGATTAAAAATAAAGATTTATTAAAAATGTGCACAAGACCTTGAAGTATGCATGCTGGCATGGTGACAATGCTCTGCTCTTGTGATCTACCAATGAATGGGTGTATAAGTAGTGTTCTTATCAGGGTCCACATCTTAATTATAAGTAGACTATATTCATGTCAGGTCTGACATTGAGGTAGATGAAAACTCAAATACACATAAGACACTTGTGATGAATGGCATAGTAGTTTTGTTTTCATTCTTCCCTATTGATTTGTTATAAGTAGATGTCCCCTAAATGTATTTGTTTCCACTAATCTCATCATTCCTGGATTTCCATTTAGAATGTCCTTTCCTACTCGAGGACATATGACCTTTCCTGGATAACAAGTAATCGTTAGTCTGACTGCAATGTTTCCAATCCAATTTTTAGTAGAATCTCCTTTAGAAAAGGTTAATAAGACCTGGGTCAAAGTAATTTACAGTCCATTGTCATAGTGTTTCCCATACACATGTTCCTGTTTACATTCTGCCTCATTTCATCGGCCACCCGTTCTTCTTTCCCATCTGTCAGAGGCTGTATTCTCTGCTTTCTATTGTTGGCTACATTTCAGAAGTACAACCACTTTAGGTTCATCAAAATAACAATAGAAATGGATCATGGTTTGCTAAAATAAAAAATGTAATGTTAATGGTAATTAATCTGAGATGGCAGACACATTTGCCATAGCTTTAGCATTGGAAATTAGGCAGCCTAGACAAGGTGTCTGGTCTATGGGTAATGACGTATTTCTGCTGAAATTCTTTTTGAGTATTTTTGTTATACACTGAGCAGGGCTACAGAAATGTAATTCGGGTTACTACATATAGGTGTAACTTACCCCTCTCAACCTCCATTGCTTAATGTATAGCAGGGCTTTCTCTACAATCATGTGTCATTTATGGCACAGTCTCCTCATATGAGATAGAGGACCTTTTCTGGCTCTGCAATGCTCATGGTTTAATGGCCGCTTTACATGTCGCGATATCGCAACGCAAAATCGATAAAAAGTCACGAGGTGTGGCCGTTGCAGTTGATATCGTTTGTGCGTTGTGTCGTGTAAATGGGCAATGAGATGCAAAAACAACCTAACTACGATATTGCAAGAAGATTGTGCAAGCCCTTCAACCGTACGGTATTGTATATGCGATGTGGCAGGATCATGCAGTGTGACAGCGCAACTACGATTTGGAGCGCAACTTCCACTATTCACTCCAATGTTAAATGGTCGTTCCCTGGTTGCTCATACAGAGCGTGGAAAAGGGGCGTACTACATCATAGTTGCGTTGCCTGCCGATATCTCACTCTGTGATATCTACTATGCGATCTTGGACAAGTGCCAACAACGTGCGCGCTCCTGTGAAATCGTATGCAATATCGGAACATTATTGCAACGTGTAAAGTGGCCATAAGAGTGACCATGCCCTTTAAATACACTACAGTTACACTACTGTGCGTAATGTAGGCAGCACAGCAAATAAATGTTGCAGCTGGCATACATGCAAACAGAAAATGCTCACTTAATGCAATATAGGAGGTTGGGAGTATCCATGATGGCCCCTTTACACGCAGCTACAGGTAACAGGTTTTCCACAGGTAACTTACTGGCTGCAGTGAAATCATGGAGACATAGTTCCATTTGTACACAGCAACAAGATAGAACCATGTCTCCATGATTTCACTGCAGCCAGTAAGTTACCTGTGGAAAACCTGTTACCTGTAGCTGCGTGTAAAGGGGCCATAAGGCAGACATGTGGCTGGATAAACTTTAAAACTTTGTTTTAAAATATGGGTTGCTATTTTTTTTCAATGCTCCATGATCTTTAGAAAATCCTTAGTTTTCACCAAAACAGGCTTGATAGTACGACACACAAATAATTAATTTGTAAAAAAGGTAATAAAAAAATGTTCATTTTCATTTAACTTCCCTATGATATTTTAGCATGTGAATCTGAATATTGTAATATCAGTCATCTCTCCCTTTTATTAGGACTCTGAAACTCTTCAGTAACAATCATTTGCCACCACAGCAACATAGTATAGAAATATGGAGATATTGGTGATAGGTTTGAACACTACAAACTAAAAGTGGAAATTTTATTTAATGAAGGAATATATTATTTAACTGTATAATATTAATAATAATAATAAGAAGAAGAATAGAAAAAAACTAATATATAAGGCCCATATAGTTCAGACTGCATAAAGAACTAACCCTAGCTGGCAGTCACGCAACGTAAGTGTTAAATAGAAAATTGATTTTAGTTGTTCAACTTTTTTCCACTTCTCTACTTTATCTATATACTTCAGCCTTGCTGTAGAAGTACAAAGACAGAAAGAGAGAAAGAGAGAGAACCAAAAGAGGGAAAGAGAGGAAGAGTGGTAACATACTTTCTAAACAGTGCCACAGAATATGCTTGTGTCAATATAAGTAGTAGTGATGAGCAAGAAGTAAGATACTCGGGTTTGGATAGCTCTAACCAACTACCTTGAACGAGTTACGAGTAACGAATCCAATGCAAGTCAAGGGGAACTCACTCGAATCTGAATATTGAAACAGTTCAAAGTATTGGGTTAGAGCTCCGAACCCCAATATGTTACTACTCGCTCATCATTAATAAGTAGTCATCATCACTGCATTCAGAAAAATTTCAATTTCAAATTTTGACTCTTTGTAATTTTAGGTAGAAGAAGTTATGATACTTTCAGTAAAATGAAAGTTTAACAATCCTTTCATTTTGAGAACCATTAAAAATAACACATCAAATATGGGAAGTAAATAGTCAGCTCTTCTTCATCATCTGGGTGTGCTACATCTACTCATGGCTGACGGCTCTACATATAAACAAGGAACAGCTGCTTAATGGAAATGTAACTTCATATACTTAGCAGTGCACCTTTCCATATACAGCACACGTACATCATTATCATCATACATTATGATATTATTGAAAATTGTACCTACCCTCCATTGTGGAGAAATCCCTCTCAGACTGTGCTTTACTCCTCACTATAGTCAGAGCTGCTCATGCTTCTAGGAGTAGGGCACATGGAACAGTCTACAAGACAGCCACCTTCTCATATTGATAGACTCCTTCAGATTGAAAGCTGTCTCTTCCTAGATATCAAGCCTACAGTATGAATGACTCTGAGATTCCCCTGTGGTCTAAGACTCAGTATGTTAGTTAGCGACTAGCTTCCCTGCTCTCCACTGTATTAAAGAGTTGCTTGTTGGCAGATTTGCAGATGGATAAGGGCTTGAATGAGAGACAGAGAGGGAGAGAAAGGGGGGCACCCACTTAACTCTTCTGGAGCTCTACACAATAGAGATGAAGGGTACCCAGCATCATAATATCAATAATCTGGTATTACTGTGAGTGCAGTAAGACATTGTAGATCATGTTTAATACCCCAGAGTGCTGAGATTGACCCCCTCCTCCCCTTTTGCAATGTCATTAAAACATGTGATATCTAAAAAGGAATGTGTTGGCTGAATACATTTAAGTAAGTGGTTCCTGCCAGAAGAGGAGCTTGGAACATATTTACATTAAATGAAAAGCATTCTGAATGGAGTGTCATTACAATTTATGCTTGTGGAATCCCACAGGTTACATTATATAAATCTTATAGAGGTGCGTCATCATGGGTTAACCTTAAGCTAGCAACTAAGAAGTGATTTTTCATGAGGGCAGCTAATGAACTAATGTTTTGCATGACAAGGTAAAGCACTGGGATATTCTACATGCCACTGCTTTAATGTTTGTAATGTATTGCATTACAAAGATGCAATATGGTCCGCTGAGCCTGCTAAAATGATAGACTTATTGATTTCAGAGTACACTGTACCTGTAGGTCATGAAGCCTTTTAGAGAATTGACCTTTGACTCCTAAAATGCTTTCAAATGCAGAGTTTTAAGTTGACTTTCAGGTGGAATATTACATCTATGACAATAAATAATTCTCCATGTCTTTTAAAGGGAACCTGTCACCTAATCTATGGCCCCTAAACTATCACTACCTGCCCCTACAGACCCTAACTAGCTCCCTAACCATCCCTGCCTGTCCTAATAGGGCTTTATAGAAGGTGAATAAACCACTTTATAAACTTACAGTTTCTGTGACAGTGGGGCGTTCCTGTGGGCTCTTGTCCGAAGGGCGGGTTCCCCAGAGCCGCGCTCCCCCCGCCTCGCTCCCTTCCTAACGCCCTAATGGGCGGCATTATCGATTTGAAGAGCGGGGAGCCCATTGGAATCATCCCGCCCCGCTCTTCATGACGCGCGGCCCGGAAATGACGATGAGAGCGCGTCATTTCCGTGCCGCGCATGCCCAGTGCAGCGGGTGAAGCCGATGCGAGTGCCGTCGTCGCTAGGCAACGATCGGCGTCTTCGGAAGGTGAGTATCGGCGGCCCCCCCACCCTCCCAAAACTGCACATATATATGTGTGTGTAATCCACATGTACATATGGATTACACACACACATATGTACATTCACTTTTATTAGGCACATTTCATATGTGCATCTATATATATATATATATATATATATATATATATATATGCACATATATATAGTTAGATTGTGTGTGTGTATACGTGTGTGTGTGTGCGTGCATGTGTGTGTATACATACTTGTCTGTGTGTGCATGTGTGTGTATACTTACGTGTGTGTGTGCATGTGTGTGTATACTTACGTGTGTGTGTGTGTGCATGTGTGTATACGTGTGTGTGTGTGCGTGCATGTGTGTGTATACATACGTGTGTGTGTGTGCATGTGTTTGTATACATACTTGTGTGTGTGTGTGTGCATGTGTTTGTATACATACACGTGTGTGTGTGTGCGTGCATGTGTGTGTATACATACACGTGTGTGTGTGTGTGTGTGCGTGCATGTGTGTGTATACATACACGTGTGTGTGTGCGTGCATGTGTGTGTATACATACTTGTCTGTGTGTGCATGTGTGTGTATACTTACGTGTGTGTGTGCATGTGTGTGTATACTTACGTGTGTGTGTGTGCATGTGTGTATACGTGTGTGTGTGTGTGTGCATGTGTGTGTATACATACTTGTGTGTGTGCATGTGTTTGTATACATACTTGTGTGTGTGTGTGCGTGCATGTGTGTGTATACATACGTGTGTGTGTGTGCGTGCATGTGTGTGTATACATACTTGTGTGTGTGTGCATGTGTTTGTATACATACACGTGTGTGTGTGTGCGTGCATGTGTGTGTATACATACACGTGTGTGTGTGTGTGTGTGCGTGCATGTGTGTGTATACATACACGTGTGTGTGTGTGTGTGCATGTGTGTGTATACATACACGTGTGTGTGCGTGCGTGTATACATACTTGTCTGTGTGTGCATGTGTGTGTATACTTACGTGTGTGTGTGCATGTGTGTGTATACTTACGTGTGTGTGTGTGCATGTGTGTGTATACGTGTGTGTGTGTGTGTGTGCGTGCATGTGTGTGTATACATACACGTGTGTGTGTGTGTGCATGTGTGTGTATACATACACGTGTGTGTGCGTGCGTGTATACATACTTGTCTGTGTGTGCATGTGTGTATACTTACGTGTGTGTGTGCATGTGTTTGTATACATACACGTGTGTGTGTGTGCATGTGTGTGTATACGTGTGTGTGTGTGCGTGCATGTGTGTGTATACATACTTTGTGTGTGTGCATGTGTTTGTATACATACTTGTGTGTGTGTGTGCGTGCATGTGTGTGTATACATACGTGTGTGTGTGTGTGTGCGTGCATGTGTGTGTGTGTGCGTGCATGTGTGTGTATACATACGTGTGTGTGTGTGTGTGCGTGCAAGTGTGTGTATACATACGTGTGTGTGCATGTGTGTGTGTATACATACACGTGTGTGTGTGTGTGTGTGCATGTGTATATATATTTTGTAGAGATAGAGAGACTGAGGGTGAGAGGGTCTGTGAGTTTTGTGTAACGCTGGGACCTGGGTGACGCAGTAAACTTCACCTGAGGTCAGAGTTAATCCTCGTCACTCTATCTGACCTCAGGTGATCTACACTGATGTCACCCTGTTCACATCGGTAACAGAAAACTCACTCTATGTGGGTCACGCTGTGAAGTGGGAAGTTTCACATGAGGTCAGAGAAACACATTGCTTTATCCGACCTCAGGTGACACAGACCATGAATGCTTCACTGCACGAGCCTTCAAATATAATTGTTAGTGAATCTTCACTAACGGACGGACCTCTACCAGGATCCTGGATGGGTATGTGGGAGTAATAAAGATGGAGTCAAAATACGTGTTTGTGTTTTTTGTTGTAATAAAAAAATTTTTCTCGGTGTTGTGTCTTCTTTAATACTAAATAGAGATTCATAATGGCCGTGTCTAACATTGGCGCGACATTATAAATCTCGGGCTTAGTGCCAGCTGCTAAAAGAAAGGTGGCATTAACCCCTTATTACCCAGTCTGCCACCGCCACAGGGCAGCTGGAAGAGCTGGGTACAGCTCCAGAATATTGCGCTTCTATAAATGCGCAATTTTCTGGGGCGGCTGCGAGCTGCAATTCTCAGCGGGGGTGGCCCAGAACGCTTGGGCCTCCCTACGCTGGGGATTCTAGCCCTCAGCTGCCTAGTTGTACCTGGCTGGCAAAGAAAAATGCGGCGAAGCCCCACGCCGTTTTTTTTTCTTGTCAGCCAGGTACACCTAGGTAGTTGGGGGTGGATGGCAGCTCCTAGCTGCCTAGTTGTACCTGGCTGGCAAAGAAAAATGTGGCGAAGCCCCACGCCGTTTTTTTTCTTGCCAGCCAGGTAGACCTAGACAGCAGTGGACTGCCATCCACCCCCTACTACCTAGGTGTACCTGGCTTGCATGAAAAAATGGCATCTGTCTTCACCACATTTTTCTTTGCCAGCCAGGTACAACTAGTCAGCTGGGGGTGGATGGCAGCTCACAGCTGCCTAGTTGTACCTGGCTGGCAAAGAAAAATGCGGCGAAGCCCCATGCCGTTTTTTTTCTTGCCAGCCAGGTACACCTAGGTAGTTTGGGGTGGATGGCAGCTCCCAGCTGACTAGTTGTATGTGGCTGGCAAGAAAAAAATGGCATGTGGCTTTGCTGTATTTTCCTTTACTAGCCAGGTACAACTAGGTTGCTGGTAGCTGCCATTCACCCCCAACTACCTAGGTGTACCTGGCTGACAAGAAAAAAAAACGGCGTGGGGCTTCGCCGCATTTTTATTTGCCAGCCAGGTACAACTAGGCAGCTGTGAGCTGCCATCCACCCCCAGCTGACTAGTTGTACCTGGCTGGCAAAGAAAAATGTGGTGAAGACAGATGCCATTTTTTCATGCAAGCCAGGTACACCTAGGTAGTAGGGGGTGGATGGCAGTCCACTGCTGTCTAGGTCTACCTGGCTGGCAAGAAAAAAAACGGCGTGGGGCTTCGCCACATTTTTCTTTGCCAGCCAGGTACAACTAGGCAGCTAGGAGCTGCCATCCACCCCCAACTACCTAGGTGTACCTGGCTGACAAGAAAAAAAACGGCGTGGGGCTTCGCCGCATTTTTCTTTGCCAGCCAGGTACAACTAGGCAGCTGAGGGCTGGAATCCCCAGCGTAGGGAGGCCCAAGCGTTCTGGGCCACCCCCGCTGAGAATTGCAGCTCGCAGCCGCCCCAGAAAATTGCGCATTTATAGAAGCGCAATATTCTGGAGCTGTACCCAGCTCTTCCAGCTGCCCTGTGGCGGTGGCAGACTGGGTAATAAGGGGTTAATGCCACCTTTCTTTTAGCAGCTGGCACTAAGCCCGAGATTTATAATGTCGCGCCAATGTTAGACACGGCCATTATGAATCTCTATTTAGTATTAAAGAAGACACAACACCGAGAAAATTTTTTTTATTACAACAAAAAACACAAACACGTATTTTGACTCCATCTTTATTACTCCCACATACCCATCCAGGATCCTGGTAGAGGTCCGTCCGTTAGTGAAGATTCACTAACAATTATATTTGAAGGCTCGTGCAGTGAAGCATTCATGGTCTGTGTCACCTGAGGTCGGATAAAGCAATGTGTTTCTCTGACCTCATGTGAAACTTCCCACTTCACAGCGTGACCCACATAGAGTGAGTTTTCTGTTACCGATGTGAACAGGGTGACATCAGTGTAGATCACCTGAGGTCAGATAGAGTGACGAGGATTAACTCTGACCTCAGGTGAAGTTTACTGCGTCACCCAGGTCCCAGCGTTACACAAAACTCACAGACCCTCTCACCCTCAGTCTCTCTATCTCTACAAAATATATATACACATGCACACACACACACACACACGTGTATGTATACACACACACATGCACACACACACGTATGTATACACACACTTGCACGCACACACACACACACACGTATGTATACACACACATACACGCACACACACACACATGCACGCACACACACACACACACGTATGTATACACACACATGCACGCACACACACACACAAGTATGTATACAAACACATGCACACACACACACAAGTATGTATACACACACATGCACGCACACACACACACACACGTATACACACACATGCACACACACACACACACGTGTATGTATACACACACATGCACGCACACACACACACACGTGTATGTATACACACACATGCACGCACACACACACACGTGTATGTATACAAACACATGCACACACACACACACAAGTATGTATACACACACATGCACGCACACACACACACGTATGTATACACACACATGCACGCACACACACACACAAGTATGTATACAAACACATGCACACACACACACAAGTATGTATACACACACATGCACACACACACACACACGTATACACACATGCACACACACACACGTAAGTATACACACACATGCACACACACACGTAAGTATACACACACATGCACACACAGACAAGTATGTATACACACACATGCACGCACACACACACGTGTATGTATACACACACATGCACGCACACACACACACACACACGTGTATGTATACACACACATGCACGCACACACACACACGTGTATGTATACAAACACATGCACACACACAAGTATGTATACAAACACATGCACACACACACACGTATGTATACACACACATGCACGCACACACACACACACGTATACACACATGCACACACACACACGTAAGTATACACACACATGCACACACACACGTAAGTATACACACACATGCACACACAGACAAGTATGTATACACACACATGCACGCACACACACACACACACACACACACACGTATACACACACACAATCTAACTATATATATGTGCATATATATATATATATATATATATATATAGATGCACATATGAAATGTGCCTAATAAAAGTGAATGTACATATGTGTGTGTGTAATCCATATGTACATGTGGATTACACACACATATATATGTGCAGTTTTGGGAGGGTGGGGGGGCCGCCGATACTCACCTTCCGAAGACGCCGATCGTTGCCTAGCGACGACGGCACTCGCATCACGAGCGGATCCCTGCAGTCGAATCCTTCTTCTGCGCATGCGCGCGGCAGTCGCGCGCTCGGCTCTAATTCCTTCTGCGCATGCGCGCGACTGCCGCGCGCTCGTGCTCGCGCCTCTAATTTAGTGCTCGCGGCGGAGGCTGGCTTCCCTGCGCGAGCTTCATTCACCGTGAAAGCCCCGCCCCCCCCGACCTGCCGGTCTTCCCGCCTTGCTGTTCAAAACACTGGCGCTTCTACTGCATCAGGCTTCTCTAATTAAGGGGGCCGTCACACGGTGAGATATCTTGCCCGATATCGTTTAAGCGATCTCCATTTTGATCGCTTAAGCGATATCGGGCAAGATATCGTTGCATGTAATCAAGCGATTTACGATGGTAAATCGCTTGATCGTGACATCGCTGATCTGAGGTTCGGTTCTCAGATCTAGCGATGAACGATGCAACGATCTGCATCATCGTGGTGTGTGACACCACGATGATCCATCTCCCAGCGACCGCGCCTATGCTGGGAGATGGTAACTATGGTACACGTCGGGTAACTAAGCGACGCGCGGCGCCTAGTTACCCGATGTGTACCATAGTTACCAGCGAGATCGCGGCTCCGCATCGCTGGTGAGTCTGTCTGTGTGACATCTCACCAGCGATGTGAGCGATATTGTAAGCGATTGCGCGTGCACGTGATCGCTTACAATATCGCTAAAGATGTCGCAGCGTGTGACGGCCCCCTAACTGGTATTGGGGGGCTGTGTATGGATGGATGGGGTCTTACTAGGGGGGGGCTGTGTATGGATGGATGGGGTCTTACTAGGGGGGGGGCTGTGTATGGATGGATGGGGTCTTACTAGGGGGGGGCTGTGTATGGATGGATGGGGTCTTACTAGGGGGGGGCTGTGTATGGATGGATGGGGTCTTACTAGGGGGGGGCTGTGTATGGATGGATAGGGGTCTTACTAGGGGGGGGCTGTGTATGGATGGATGGGGGTCTTACTAGGGGGGGGGGCTGTGTATGGATGGATGGGGTCTTACTAGGGGGGGGGCTGTGTATGGATGGATGGGGTCTTACTAGGGGGGGGCTGTGTATGGATGGATGGGTGGTCTTACTAAGGGGGGGCTGTGTATGGATGGATAGGGGTCTTACTAGGGGGGGGGGGCTGTGTATGGATGGATGGGTGGTCTTACTAAGGGGGGGCTATGGATGGATGGGGTCTTACTAGGGGGGGGCTGTGTATGGATGGATAGGGGTCTTACTAGGGGGGGGGGGGGCTGTGTATGGATGGATGGGTGGTCTTACTAGGGGGGGCTGTGTATGGATGGATGGGGGTCTTACTAGGGGGGGGCTGTGTATGGATGGATGGGGGTCTTACTGGGTGGATGGATGAATGGGGGTCTTACTGGGGGGGGGGGCTGTGTACGGATAGATGGGGGGGCTTACTGGGGGGGTCTGTATGGATAGATGGGGGGGCTTACCGGGGGGGTCTGTATAGATAGCTGGGGGGCTGTACGGATAGATGGGGGGGCTGTTTGCAGTGATGCCAACACACGTGCTGTAGTCAGTACTTCACCTCTGCTTCCGTCTACAACACTGAACCATTCGGGTTCCCTATTACATTTACTACCCAACTATTCTCACGGACTCACGACATCAGCGGCCTTTGTTTGTCGACTAGCACTGAGCGCGGTTCATAAGCTCCCTAAAGCTGCGTTCACACTGGGCGTATTTGCGGCGCTTTTTTGCGCACGTATTTCCCCCCAAAGCGCACATGCGTCTGCGTGTCACAGCAAAGTGAATGCACTTGCACTTTTGCTGTTCACACGCAGCGCAATTTTCGGCCGCGCTTTTTTGGGAGAAAGCGCGCACGTAAAAAGAATGAACATGTTCATTCTTTCTGCCTTTTTACGTGCGCCTTCTCCCATAGGCCCCATTTTAATCCCTGGAATTATGCATCGCCATTCAGACGATGCGCATTCCAGCGCGGGGCAAGGGGTATGTGGAGGAAATTATGTCACACAGGAACAGCCCCAGGGACAGCAGGAACAGGAAATCCCATCATTTTGGGATTCCTGCTTTCCCTTGGCTGTCCCTGGGTCCCACCGCACCCGCCGGCCATTATCAAATTATCCAGCTTCCCCTGTGTCCTGTCCCCGCTCCGTCCAGCCCCCCCCCCCCGTGTGTCCGGCCTGCACCCCCCATACCGGTCCCCGCCATCCACCCGCCATCCTCCTTCTATAGTTTTTCTGCCGGCAGGCTCATGCGCCGCCGGTCAAGCTGCAGACCCCCTCCCCCCTGCTCGTACCCAGCCCCGCTCACCTATTCCGGTCCGGCGGGCTGCACACGCCGGTGCACCGGCTCGCACCGTCGGCCTCCTCTGCAGTCTCCGGTGTGGCCCCTCTTCTACTCAGGGGCTCCTCCTCATCGGTGGGTAAGTATGGATGAATGGGTGGATGGATGGGTGAATGGATGTATGTGTGCATGGATGTGCGTGCTTGGATGTGTGCGTGCGTGGATGTCAGCGTGTGTGCGTGCGTGGATGTGCATGTGAAGATGTGTGCGTACGTGGATGTGGATGTCAGCGTGCGTGGATGTGTGTGTGGATGGATGTGCGTGCGTGGATGTCAACATGCGTGTGTGGATGTGCGTGCGAAGATGTGTGCGTGTGTGGATGTCAGCATGCGTGTGTGGATGTCAGCGTGCGTGCGTGGATGTCAGCATGCTTGGATGTGCTTGCGTGGATGTCAGCGTGCGTGCGTGAATATGTGCGTGCTTGGATGTGCGTGCGTGGTTGTGTGCGTGCGTGGATGATGGGTGCAACAAGGGATCAAGTGTCCTCTTGTTATAGTCTCTGGAATCATAGTCATGGTGCACTGTATAACAGATCATTGTCATACAGTGCACCACAACTCTGACCCCCGAGAGTAGGAAGAGGACACTTGATCCCTTGCTGTAGTCTCTGGATTGAGCAGAGGCGATCGAGCATCGTGGGACCTTTGTTGTGGACTACGTCGGAGGCGATCGAGCGTCGTGGGACCTTCGTTGTGGACTTAGTCGGAGGCGATCGAGCGTCGTGGGACCTTCGTTATGGACTACGTCGGATCTTTATAATAAAGATGGAGTCCGAATTTTGTTTGTGGTTTTTTTTCAAATAAAAAGATTAATCTATGTGTGTATTTTCCGACTATTTACCAGAGATTCCTAATGGCGGGTCTAACATTGGCCCTATATTATGAATCTCGGGCTTAGTGCCAGCTGCCAATAAAAAGCTGGCATTAACCCCTTTATTACCCAGTTTGCCACCGCCACCAGGGCAACTGGAAGAGCATGGGTACAGCGCCAGAAAATGGCGCTTCAATGAATGCGCCATTTTCTGGGGAGGCTGCGGGCTGCAATTCGCAGCATGGGGGGCCCAGAACGCTTGGGCCTTTCCATGCTGAGGATTCCAGCCCCCAGCTGCCTAGTTGTACCTGGCTGGACCAAAAAATATGGCGGAGCCCCACGTCATTTTTTTTTTTCTAGAATTAGTTCTAGAAATGAAAAAAGGCCTTCGATGTATTTTTGGTAGCCAGCCAGGTACAACTTGGCAGCTGGCGGACTGGAATCCTCAGCGTGGAGAGACCCAAATGTGGGCCCCCCACGCTGCAAATTTCAACCCACAGCTACCCAAGAAAATAGCGCATTTGTTAGAGGTGGCATTTTCTGGTGCTGTACCCCAACTCTTCCAGTTGCCCTTGTGCACGCGGGTTCTCCATACACGACATGGTGTCCGCTAACAATTTCAATGGAAAATTAGCTCCAATTGTTAGCGGAAACCATGTCGGGTATGGAGAGCCCCTCCCTGTGTGCCTGAACATTGGAGCTCCCCCACAAGTGACCCCATTTTGGAAACTAGACCCCCGAAGGAACGTATCTAGATGCATAGTGATCACTTTGAACCCCCAGATGCTTCACAAATTCATCCACAAAAATACGTTCCTTGGGTGGTCTAGTTTCCAAAATGGGGTCACTTGTGGGGGAGCTCCAATGTTTAGGCACATAGGGGCTCTTCATATCCTACAAGGTGTCCACTAACAATTCCAATTGTTAGTGGACACCATTTTGCGTATGGAGAGCCCCTGTGTGTCTCCACATTGGAGCTACCCCACAAGTGACCCCATTTTGGAAACTAGACCCCCGAAGGAACGCATCTAGATGTATAGTGAGCACTTTGAACCCCCAGATGCTTCACAAATTGATCCGTAATAATGAAAAAATAAATTATTTATGGAAAAAAAAGTGCTTTTTTCATTTTTACAGATGAATTTCTGAAGCATCTGGGGGTTCAAAGTGCTCACTATACATCTAGATGCGTTCCTTCGGGGGTCTAATTTCCAAAATGGGGTCACTTGTGGGGGAGCTCCAATGTGGAGACCCACAGGGACCCTCCATACGCGTCATGGTTTCCGCTAACAAATTGAGCTCATTTTCCGTTCAAATTGAAAAGAAAGGAAATGACATCACAAGGCTTTTTTTTTTTTAACAAACTTTATTTCTATGTTTGCAGTACACATGCAGAAAAATACGCGTCCGTAAAAAAATGCGCGTATTTCTTTAGAAAACTGCATGCGTAAAAATACGCGACAAAATACGCACTGTGTGAACGTAGCCTTAGGGCTCAAACAGACCGGCGACTTGATTTCATGCATGAAGTCCCGCTCTGAACTTAGTACCTGAAAAGGAAGCTCGTACTTACCTGTCGGCGCCGCCCCCATAACCCGGCCTGTCCTCGTGCGCTGCGTGACGGGACTCTCAGCGCAGGAACTCTTGGGAGAGGGCAGCGCACGAGGACAGTCCGGGTTATGGGGGCGGCGCCGACAGGTAAGTATGAGCTTCCTTTTCAGGTACTAAGTTCAGAGCGGGACTTCATGCATGAAATCAAGTCGCCGGTCTGTTTGAGCCCTTAGGGAGCTTATGAACCGCGCTCAGTGCTGGTCAACAAACAAAGGCCGCTGATGTCGTGAGTCCGTGAGAATAGTTGGGTAGTAAATGTAATGGAGAACCCGAATGGTTCAGTGTTGTAGACGGAAGCAGAGGTGAAGTACTGACTACAGCACGTGTGTTGGCATCACTGCAAACAGCCCCCCATCTATCCGTAAAGCCCCCCATCTATCTATACAGACCCCCCAGTAAGCCCCCCCATCTATCCGTACAGCCCCCCATCTATCCATACAGACACCCCCAGTAAGCCCCCCCATCTATGCGTACACAGCCCCCCCCATCTATGCGTACACAGCCCCCCCCATCTATGCGTACACAGCCCCCCCCATCTATGCGTACACAGCCCCCCCCATCTATGCGTACACAGCCCCCCCATCTATCTGTACACAGCCCCCCCATCTATGCGTACACAGCCCTCCCATCCATCCATACACAGCCCCCCCCCTAGTAAGACCCCCATCTATCCATACACAGCCCCCCCCCTAGTAAGACCCCCATCCATCCATACACAGCCCCCCCCCCCCCTAGTAAGACCCCTATCCATCCATACACAGCCCCCCCCTAGTAAGACCACCCATCCATCCATACACAGCCCCCCTAGTAAGACCACCCATCCATACACAGCCCCCCCTTAGTAAGACCACCCATCCATCCATACACCCCCCCCCCCTAGTAAGACCCCTATTCATCCATACACAGCCCCCCCTAGTAAGACCCCCATCCATCTATACACAGCCCCCCCCCTAGTAAGACCCCTATCCATCCATACACAGCCCCCCCCCTAGTAAGACCCCCATCCATCCATACACAGACCCCCCTAGTAAGACCACCCATCCATCCATACATACACAGCCCCCCCCCCTAGTAAGACCCCCATCCATCCATACACAGCCCCCCCCTAGTAAGACCCCTATCCATCCATACACAGCCCCCCCCTAGTAAGACCCCCATCCATCCATACACAGCCCCCTCCCCCTAGTAAGACCCCATCCATCCATACACAGCCCCCCCCCCTAGTAAGACCCCCATCCATCCATACACAGCCCCCCCCCTAGTAAGACCCCCATCCATCCATACACAGCCCCCCAATACCAGTTAATTAGAGAAGCCTGATGCAGTAGCAGCGCCAGTGTTTTGAACAGCAAGGCGGGAAGACCGGCAGGTCGGGGGGGCGGGGCTTTCACGGTGAATGAAGCTCGCGCAGGGAAGCCAGCCTCCGGCGCGAGCACTAAATAAGAGGCGCGAGCACGAGCGCGCGGCAGTCGCGCGCATGCGCAGAAGGAATTAGAGCCGAGCGCGCGACTGCCGCGCGCATGCGCAGAAGAAGGATTCGACTGCAGGGATCCGCTCGTCTCGCATCGGCTTCACCCGCTGCACTGGGCATGCGCGGCACGGAAATGACGCGCTCTCATCGTCATTTCCGGGCCGCGCGTCATGAAGAGCGGGGCGGGATGATTCCAATGGGCTCCCCGCTCTTCAAATCGATAATGCCGCCCATTAGGGCGTTAGGAAGGGAGCGAGGCGGGGGGAGCGCGGCTCTGGGGAACCCGCCCTTCGGACAAGAGCCCACAGGAACGCCCCACTGTCACAGAAACTGTAAGTTTATAAAGTGGTTTATTCACCTTCTATAAAGCCCTATTAGGACAGGCAGGGATGGTTAGGGAGCTAGTTAGGGTCTGTAGGGGCAGGTAGTGATAGTTTAGGGGCCATAGATTAGGTGACAGGTTCCCTTTAAATATAATCATCATCTGTGAGATAATAATACTGAATGATGATAATGGTAATGAGCACTTTAAATGTAAAATTATATACAAAGCAAAGCTCAAACCTAGAGTTATCTTTTTTCTTTATAGGGGGATATGTATTTTTTAAGTGAATATACTCCTAATTGTGATATTAACATGAATTCCTCACCAGATGTCAGTACTGTAGCCATCCAATCCATACAGGTAAAGGAATCAAACCATATCCATAAACCGTATCCATAAACTACCTTGTATTTCAGACACAGGGAAAAGTATTGAAGACAAAGAAATAGAAGTGCAAAAATACATGTTATAACACCAGCTGAAATCTATCACTATTTAGAAAATAATCCTGCAATTTAGTGAAAAATAATGTCAGCTGGTTCAACTGATGGCCTATTAAAAAGGTGTCACAGTACGAACGTGCCAAACAAGAAACATCTCATGATGGGTAAAACTAGTGAGCTGTCTCAAGACCTTCTCAACCTTATTGTTGCAAAACATATTGATTGCATTGGTTACAGAAGAATTTCTGAAATACTGAAGCTTCCAATAAGCACTGTTGGGGCCATAACCGGGAAGTAGAAAGAACATCATTTCACTATACACCGTCCATGAACAGGTGCTCACTGCAAGATTGCAGACAAAGAAGGGAAAATAATAACACTGACAATCTAAAAGGTAACAATGTCTTAATGTTTTTACTTTCAGACTCCATACCTCACCATGCACTACAGCATTGAACGTGGGACTATCTGCATTTTACAGACAATCATCTTGTCTATCTCATACATACATTTGACTTGCAAGTATTTAGCATATGATTAGTTATGCAGATTCTTGGCATGTCACTGCATTGTTACCATTTTGATCCTGGTGTTTGAAAAATCTTTTTTTTCCGGTATACTACAAAGTTCAACCTATAATCACATTCCTTAATATCTCAGTGTGTTAATAGGTTGATTCTCAAGAGAAAGGTCACTTGCTCAAATCAAAGAGCAATCCTGAAGATTTCCAAAGCAAAGAGAGATTGCATCTGCCAGCTCATCGATAGAGGTCTCTCATGAAAATTGACAAACTACATCATATAAGTGACATGACAGTTGGAAAAATAAAATATGAAGTCGGTACATCCATTCAAAAGCCAGGATGTTGACGTCCAGGCAGGGGCGGACCGTCACCCCCGGGGGCCCTGGTGCAGGTGTGGACCGGGGGGGGGGGGGGGGGGGTGCTGGTGCGCTCTTACCGCTGCTTCTCTCCCGCCTGGTCCTGCCACGCTCTCCCGCCTGGTCCTGCCGCGCTCTCCCGCCTGGTGACGGCGGCTTGTGGGGGTCGGCTGGGAGAGCCGCGCTCTCCCTCGGCTTGTGGGGGTCGGCTGGGAGAGCCGCGCTGAGAGCCGCGCTCTCCCGCGGCTTGTGGGGGTCGGCTGGGGGCCCCCTCCAGGCTTGAAGGGGCCCCCTAACCGGTCGGGGCCCTGGTGCAGCTGCACCGGCTGCACCAGTGTAGTTCCGCCCCTGCGTCCAGGCAAATATTAGAGTCAACAAGTCGGCTCATTATAAGGTCTATTAGTTCTGGTGTGACAAACGTGGCTCATATGCTTACTCAATGCCTAGATCCCAGACAAGTCAATAGATTAGGCTCTGGTGGGTGCAAATGTTTCACATCTCAGATTGAGCCTGCACCTGATACATCTGCTTTTGTTATCAGGCGCTGCTATTCTCTCTCTGTAGATGGTGCTGGTGATACAGAAGTCAATTAATATAAGAGGAGAATTCCATTAAGGTGAGAGTGGCTGGTAATGCCTATGCGTTGGACCACAGCCTAATGACCCCCCTCACCTCAATATAGCAGAGCTGCAATGCTTTGACGAGGGACATTGTGTTGTGGATTACCATCAGAAGGTATGTTTGGGATTAATAAACAGGTAAAAAAGGGAGATTGCGTGTTTTATTTCAAATAATTTACTGTTCTGTGCCTGCTAGCATTTCAGATAAAAATAGCATATATCCATTATATGCTTAACGTATATGGTCTTATAGGTCTGTTCACAGTCATGAAACACCATACTATGGACATTGCTTCTTGAAAATGTTCAATCCCTTTACTTTCTTACCTTAAATACGTTTAGAATACAGTTTGTTGTTATGTGCACAATTGTTTTATATGTATCATTTATCTTGGACCTGTCCGTACGTTGCTGCCCACTAGCATTATTCAATATTCCTGATGATTTGGTGGTGAGCTGAAAACAAACTATTTTCTTTCTCTTATTTGTCCTCCAAATATGTCGGGCTGCAATAATCACTCCCTGAACTGCAAGCGCAGGTGTTGATTGTGACATGGAGAATGTTATTTGTAAGTCAGATTTCTTCTGCAACCCAATCCATGGAGGGGTAAATGAGTTAGGCAACAAGATTGGGCAAACAATAATAACCTGTAAGTGGTTGTGTACTGGCGCTGTAAGAGGTGGGCCCCTAGCAATAGAGAAATACTTCATTTCGAAAGCAAGCACCATCTTGGGATTGCAATATAATGCAGCTGCACTGTGCTACTGTGTGCCTACAATACGCAGTTTGGAGATGTAATGGATTCATCCCAAGAAGACATGCCTGCTCTGGAGGATGTTATTTCCTTCTACACCCCAGGGGGCAAGGGTGCATCACTAGTATCGGAGCAGCCCACAGAGAAGATTACTCCATCTACATATGTGCGCTGAAGTGCAAATGTGCTACCCGCAATGGGCCTCATATGCAGTGAAGTCAGAATCCAGTGCAAGACTTCAAGATGTCTCACCAGACCGCAGCTCAGAGTCAGGAGGTCAGCTGTTATCTATGTCACCTGGGACCAGAAAAGGATCTGGAAGCATGCCTAGCCTTATAACACCTGCAGCCAGTTCCACAGCAAGTGGATCAGCAAATCCAGGAGGAGGATGAGGAGGAGGTAATAGTGGCAGAATATAATTTCCCTGCCTTGTGTAGCACCCCTACCAGAGGCTTTCAACTGGGAGAATGCAATGTGGGGACCTCTTCTCCCCTCCCAGCAACTATCCTTAAAAACGTTCATCTAGGATGTTATTTAGTTTACTTATACAGAGAATTGTAAACCATATCCATCCTTCATGGACAGGAAAATCGCACCTCAGGCAGAACTATATTTAGCAGAAAAACCACGATCAAACTCCTTTAAGTAACAAAGTGAAAATCATGTGTTTTATTTACACCAGATCAAACAAGGGAAAAGGGGGGGGGGCATACCCAAGACCAGCAGCGCAGTGTGGTTGGCGTACACCTGGAGAGTCATTAATGGATATGATACCATGAGTTTGATTGTAGTTTTTCTGCTAACTATCCTAAAAGGCCTGGACCACTCCTGCCCATCTTATTTCTTGAGGAAATTTGTCTCTCTGATGCCATCGCCCAAGAGTGGTTGCAGGGGCATAAGGCTATCGCCTTTAATGAGCAATACACCCAGGGCCGGGTGGCAACATTCTTCTAAAAGAAGGAGTTTGGGTTCACAGCTGAAGACAGTACTGGTGACAGGTGCTACGTAAACCCGTCCACCATGCTGTGGGACCATCTACATTCACAGCTTCGCACCCTGTATGTTGGGGAGATGGTCATCTTCATAAATGTTAAGCGCAGTAAGGGGTGGTTGATGGTAGGCGTAAGTTGGATTGCCACCACGGATGAATTCCAAGACTGGCAGCAGGAGGTTGACATAGAGAGGATGCTGAGTCCACTGGAGACCTGGGCTGATCTTGTTAGCCAACCAGCTGCAGAGAAATGTCTCCTAGAGGGGGTGGTCATCCCCTAATTCATTCTTCCTCTTCTACAGCATTGGCCCTGATGGGAATTGCTGAGGGAAAGGTGGTGGGGGAGAATGCTCCCAGAGGAGTAGTCTCTGCAACCCCCGGAGACCACCCAGCAATGGACAGTAGTGCGGAACGGCCATGTCCATCCCGGGCAGAGATGAGAAAGATGTTAGAAAGTTTCTACTCCAATTGAAGAGAACTTACCTAAAAAAGGCCTGTTGTTGGTGGTTTACTAACCCACTCTGGAGTTCCCCTGTTGGCCTGATAAGCACTCTTGTGAGTTTTCAGAAGAGCAAGCCTGTTTTTTTTTTGTTAACTTTATTTTTCCCCTTCCCAAGTTGCCAAGTTTAGCACCGGCTACACACCTCCCTGACTGCAGCCTTCAAGCTACACCTCAAAGCCCTTAGTGGACAGTGCCATTAATGGACTGTACCCTTAATGGACTTAGGTCTGTTATCTTGATGAGCTGTACTTCATGTTAATGGAGTGTGCTGATCCTTGTGGGACTTATTTATATGTATCTTTTAGATTTATTATAGTGTGTGCTAACTAGTGCTTAATTTATAGTTATCACTGTGTACTATAAATGTGAACAATTAATAATTTATTAACATGTGCTTTTTTTTTAAATTTGCAACAGTAAAGATTTTTTAATTCACTCCTGTGTGCTGGACTGTTTTTGCAAACTAAGAGGTGCTTTGATACTGCCCTATACATGCTGGCAAACAAGCCGCAGACCTGTGGCCTGAAGGTATGAGGTATGGAAATGCAAGACACTACACACACTGCTGTGTAGTTCTTAATTTTTTTTCTCTGCACTTTGAAGCAGTTTCTGCTATGCCTTTTGCCCCATTCACACTTGCATTAGCTTTACACATTGCCTTCCCATTACATTCATTAGCCAGTATGCTAATTTACATTTTTACTTAGTGTTAGTATGCACCAGATTGCCTCATTCATAATGTTTTTTTTCTAATCAGCACCATTCACAAAGAGGTGTCGCCAGTCGATCTCATCTATTAGTATAACTATATTTTTCTGACTGGGCACCCTCCTCTGCCCTATAGCCATGTTAAATCCTCCATCTTATTGTAGCGTAGGTCCTACACACACCCTTACATGCAGGTTTTCATTGCACCTAGTGGCATAAAACACCCATACACTCAGTTCTACTGCAAGCCCAGGCACAAGGTTAGGACCCGATAAGATGAGAACACCTTGACATTGGTTATCAGGCTTGGTTAGTGTGCAGATTGCCTCATTCACAATTTTTTTTCTAGCTAGCACCTTTCACACTGAGGTTTCGCCAGTTGATCTCAACTATTAGTATTACTAATATCCATGTGTCTACTCAAACTGTCAGAATCAGACTCCTTGAGGGGGTGTTGGTTACTGAGCAGGCCACAATTGTGCTCCAACAAAGTGCGTAAGTGTACTTAGACATCCCCTAGATACTGATGCCAGACCAAGAGTCATACATTTGTCCTTCATGAGACAAGCTGGATTCATCTGAAGTGCTGATACATAGTTGCATGTGGACTTATGCATGTTGTCTGCTCCATTACATGCGCTGGTCAGATGGTGGGACATTTCTTGCATGCAGCACCCATTGATCACAGAATTTGGGCATAATGAGGTCTCACCAGAGCTGCAGCATACCTCAGGTGAATTCTGTGCATCATCGACGCATGCCCAGATTGTAAACGCAGGTATTCATGTTGCATCGGACAGATTAGACTAGTCTACTACCTGAGTATCCATGATTGGTCGCAGCACTATCTGCTGTTCAGTATATGCAATATTAACAGTCTGATACCAACAATTACTGCACTCCAGGTCCCAGCATTGTAGGAGGTATTACGCACGCTTGGCTATTTCCACATTATATATATAGCATGAAACCTTTTATTGTGATATACTTATAACTTTATTTATTGGTTTTTCATAGTTTAATTAGTGAATTGGTCGCAGTTTACAACAGTGACAATTCAATTACAGTAGAGAACAAATACAGTACAATAATTGAATACAAAACAATAGGCATAGAATCAATGTAAAAAAGAGAATACAATAAATAAAGCAAGAAATGAAGGTGACCCTGAGCTTACAATCTACAACAGGATAGGGGTTGCACAAGGTACAAGGGCTTATTGCACTAATGGTCCAGGCATCTTGAGGAAATGGGGGATAGAAATAAGCTTACATGAATGGTCATCAGACCACGGTTTTTTTCGCGGCCACAACTGCCGCAAGTGCCAAATCTGCACTTTCTGCACCTGCCGCAAGCCCGCATATACATTGTATGGGGCTTGCCGCAACTGTGCCGCAACCGTGCCGCAAGTGCAGCCGGTATGCGGTAATCGGGGCAGATGCGGTGAAAAAAACGCTGATGTGAAAGGGGCCTTAAAAAGATGTGTTTTTAGGGATCGTCTGAAGCCATGCAAGTTGTGGTTAGTCCTGATTTCTTACGGTATAGCATTCCAGAGGATTGTTACAGCTTGGGAGAAGTCTTGGAGCTGGGAGTGGGAGGATCGGATTAGTGCAGATGTTAGTCGAAGGTCATTTGAAGAACGTAGAGAACGTGTGGGGTGATAGACAGAGGTGAGGGAGGAGATGTAGGGGGGTGCTGCACTGTGAAGAGCTTTGTGGGTGAGAAGAAGCAATTTGAATTTGATCCTGTAATGTACGGGCAGCCAGTGCAATGACTGGCATAGAGCGGAGGCATCTGAGTAACGATTGGCCAGATGAGTGATCCTGGCTGCTGCATTAAGGGTGGACTGGAGAGGAGAAAGTCTAGTGAGGGGGAGGCTGCTTAATAGAGAATTGCAGTAGTCAAGGCGGGAATGGATTAGGGCCATGGTGAGGGTTTTTGTTGTTTCCACGGTGAGAAAGGGGCAGACTCTAGAGATATTCTTCAGGTGCGGACGAGAAATTGTGTGTGGGAGGAGAAGGAGAGACCAGTGTCAAACATAACACCCAGACAGCAAGCCTGCTGCCTAGGAGTTATTGTGCTGCTGCAAACTGAGAGAGAGATGTCAGATTTAGGGAGGTTAGTGGAGGGTGGGAACAGAAGGAATTCAGTTTTGGAAAGGTGTAGTTTCAAATAGAGAGCGGACATGATGTTGGAAACTGCAGCTAGACAGTCATTGGTGTTCTTTAATACTGCAGGGGTAAGGTCAGGGGCTGAAGTGTATAATTGTGTGTCATCAGCATAAAGATGGTACTGGGACCCAAATCTGCTGATGGTGTGTCCAATCGGGGCTGTGTAGAGAGAAAAGAGAAGAGGACCGAGGACTGAGCCCTGAGGGACCCCAATAGTGAGAGGGGAGGAAGTGGAGCCAGTGAATGATACACTGAAAGAGCGGTCTGAAAGATATAGTGTTTCCCAGAAAGTAGGGCACCCCAAAAGTAAGGCATGCTTGGGGGGGCGCCCTACTTGCTAATATAAGACACCTCCGGTGGCCGCTGCTCTCTGGTGGCCGCTGCTCTCTGGTGGCCGCGCTCTCCGGTGGCCCCCCCGAACTTCGCCCAGGACAGGAGCCCTGCGCCAATTACAGCGCAGGAACCGTGAGCCAATCAGCGGCCAGCTGATGTCGTGCATGGCTTCTGATTGGCTCGGGGTTCCTGGGTTGTGATTGGCTCACGGTTCCTGCACTGTAATTGGTGCAGGGCTCCTGACTTGGGCGGAGATCAGCAGCTACAGCAGGAATCCGGAGAGCGCAGGCCACCAGGGAGCCACTAGAGAGAGGGCGGCCACTGGAGAGCGCGGACACCGGAGAGCGAGGAGAGCGTGGACACCGGAGAGCGGGGGCCACCTGAGAGCGCGGACACTGGACAGCGGGGACACTGGACCGGTAAAAATTGGTTTGTGTGTATGGTTATGTGTGTGTGTGTATGGGTATGTGTGTGTGTGTTGTGAGGCACCGCCGGCATGATCCTCATGGCCGGGGCGCATCACATGCAGGATCAGGATGATCCTGTGCACACTGGCCTGTTTTACTCTGATAATGCTGTGTGAACCAACTTTGAACACAAGGTTTAATGTGACTAATGAGTGGCTCATGAGATCGAGGAAGCCCTGAGGAAAGGGATGTAATGAGTGATTGCTGACAGCCCAGGTGGGTGTGTCAGGTGGGTGTGTCCGGAGGAATAGCAGCCCAGCTGGGTGACTCAGTGTGCGTGTGGCCGGCACGATAAGAGTCAGCCAGCTGAGTGATTGAGAGATTCATTCTCAGCCAGAGATCAGCCTGAGAGCATGTGGGCTGGTTTCCAGCCAAGTGCAGAGCAGTCCAGAGGCTCTGTGTGAACCTGAAGGGAGCAAGCTAGCTCCATACCGGTAGCCAGGACTGGGGTCGTTACAGCACCTGGTGTGGGAAAGCCGTGGCTGACCTGGTGGACGCTGGACTGGACGTGGGGTGAAACACGTCCAGGAAGGAGCCCGTGGGGGAGGCTTGGCCAACCCGTTACCCAGGTAGCGAGACCCGGATCCGTGCCCGGTAAGACAGCAGTTCCCGTGTAACGGAGTGAGCTGTGTGCGTGATTAATTCCAGGCGGGCATAACCGCCATTGGGTCCGACTAGGCAGTCGGTAGAGGACCCGTAGACGTATGAAAGGGCTTAGGTAACAGTGCCCTGAATGAAAGACGATGGCCTATGTGTAACAGCCACGTATAATGTTGGGGAGAGTGACCCAGCCAGTGTGGATGATGCATTGGAGGCGATCCGTCCCTGTGGGACGAGAGGGAGGCTTGCCCTGCTGCTTGCAGAGGGTACCCGTCCCTCAACCACGGCCTCTAATGGTGTGGGTGTGCCTGTGGTGCCAGACACAGGGGTAATAGGGCTCCTAGTAGGTAACGGATGAGTTTCCCGGGTACTAAGGTTTGCCAATCCCTGTAATGGGCCATGGAGGAGCCACAGTCCATGGATGATGTGCTGTGAGCGTGTGGAAGGATGCGTGTGATCCATGGACGTTTGAATGATGGATCACATACGGTATGTAAGGACCCGGTCAGGCAGGAATCCTGACTACGGGTTAATGGTATATCATCATGCTGGGTGACTAAAGCCGGGCGGCTGGTACCGCCATTGGGACCCACAGGGCCCGTTGAGGCGTGTGTAACGAAGGTCAGAAGCAGGGGTTAAAAAGGGCTCCTAGAGTGGGGACACCATGGTTGACCCAGGTGGACTCTGACCGGGACGTAGGCGGAGATACGTCCAGGAAGGAGCCCTTGGGGATACATTACATACCCGGTACTCAAGTTGCTCAATCCCTGTTATGAACCCGGAGGGGTCATCGTTGTAATGTAACGTATGTATTGATGTATAGTGTAAGTAGGCCGGAGGACGTAGCCACCACGGGAGTTGTTAGTAGAGCTCCAATGGGGACAGAGAGATGGTTACAGGTCCCGGGTTACAATAAGATGTCATGTGCAATAAGTGTTATGTAATGTTATATGTAAATGTATGGTGTATTTATGTATGGTGTTTATAATCAATGTGATATGTGTCAAACATGCTACCGGGTTATGTTATTAATATGTGAAAAATAAACGGGTAGACATTGGTTAACTTATAAACACGTGTTTGTTGTCGTTATGCAAGCGGGTTCCCCGGTTGCTACCTCACATAGTGTATGGGTATGTGTGTTTGTATGTGTGTGTGTGTGTATGGGTATGTGTGTGTGTGTATGGGTATGTGTGTTTGTATGTGTGTGTGTGTGTGTGTGTGTGTATGGGAGGCTGCAGTGGGATGTGCAGTGGGTATATAAGATACCCCCCAGAAAATAAGACATGGTCCATCTTTGGAACCAAAAAAAAATATAAGACAGTGTCTTATTTTCGGGGAAACACGGTAGTAGGAAAGACAGGAGAGAGCAGCGTCCTTTATGCCAATGGAATGCAGCATAGAGAGTAGGATATGATGGTCAACAATGTCAAAAGCTGCAGAGAGGTCAAGGAGAATAAGTAGAGTGTGGTCACCATTAAGTTTTGCCGTCAGGAGGTCATTGGTCACTTTGATGAGGGCAATTTCTGTAGAGTGAAAGGGGGCGGAAACCAGACTGTAATGAATCTAGATGAGAGTGAGCGGAGAGGTAACAGGTGAGGTGGGAGTAGACCAGGCGCTCCAGGAGTTTAGAGATGAAGGGGAGATTGGAGACTGGTCTGTAGTTATTTGTGCAAGATGGGTCGAGAGGTTTTCTTTAATAATGGAGTAATGATCGAGTGCTTGAAGGAGGAGGGGAAGATGCCAGAAGAGAGGGAGAGATTGAAGATTTTGGTTAGATGAGTGGTGACGACTGGAGAGATGGACTGGAGTAGGTGTGAATGGGGTCAGTAGTGCATGTGGTGGAACGAGAGGAAGAGAGGAGACTGGGGACTTCTTCTTTCACTGGGTCAAATGTGGAGAGTGAACCGGAAGAGATGTGGGGAAGAATAGGAGTGGCAGCGCTTGGAGGCTGGGAGCTGATTTCCTGGCCGATGTTGTCTATTTTCTCCATAAGGCAAGAAGCCAGGTCATCAGCACAGAGGTCAGTGATGGGGGCCTGCACTTTAGGACTGAGGATAGAGTGAAAGGTGTCAAAGAGTTTTTTTGGCTTGTTGGATAGTGAGGAGACCAGGGTGTTGAAGTAGGTCTGTTTGGCAAGGTGAAGGGCAGAGTTGTAAGTTTTGAGCATGAATTTATAATGGATAAAGTCTCCTGGTGAGTGTGTTTTCCTCCATAGATGTTCAGCACTCCTAGAGCATCGCTGGAGGAATCGAGTTTGTGATGTGAACCAAGGCTATTTTGTTCTATGTTTGGAGGTTCTGAGGGTGAGGGGCGCTACTTGGTCCAGGAAACTTCTGAGAGTGTCATTGTAGTGATTTACTGCCTGATCTGGACAGGAGAGTGAAGAGATTGGGGACAGTGATGAGATGAAGGAGTCTGTGAGTGCATGAGGGTTAATGGCCTGTAGATTTCAGGATGTGTGATAGGTAGGATTGGGCCGTGGTGGTCAAGGGTTAGTAAGTGAGAAGGAGATAATGTTGTGGTCGGAGACAAGAGGTGAGTTATCTAAGGAGGAAGTTGAGCAGAGCCGGGTAAAGACCAGGTCAAGGGTGTTACCATCTTTGTGCGTCTCAGAGGTTGAGAGCTGTGAGAGGCCAAGAGAGGTGGTTAGAGATAAGAGCTGGGATGCGGATGGGGAGATGGGGCTGTTTATGGGAATGTTAAAGTCTCCCAGAATAAGGGTTGGTAATTCTGAGGACATGAAATGCGGGAGCCACGCGGAGAAATGGTCAAGGAACTGGGTGGGTGACCATGGGGAGCGGTATACCACTGCTACTTTGAGGGGGAGGGGATGAAATAGCCTAATGGTGTGGACCTCAAAAGAAGGAAATGAGAGTGATGGGGTTGGGGGAATGACCTGGAAAGTACATTGTGGGGACAGGAGGAGGCCAACACCACCACCATGTCTGTTCCCAGGTCTAGGGGAATGAGAGAAATGTAGGCCGCCGTGAGAAATAGCAGCAGGGGAAGCAGTGTCTGAATCCTGGATCCAGGTTTCTGTGAGGGCCAGCAGGTTAAGAGAGTTGGTAAGTAAGTAATTGTGAATGAAGGGAAGTTTGTTGCATACAGATCGTGGATTCCAGAGAGTACAGCTAAAAGAGGGAGATGAAGGAGTGCAAGTGATGGTAAGAAGGTTAGTGGGGTTTCTGTGTGTGGTGGGAGAGGGGTTGAAGTTAGAGGGCGGACCAGGGTTGGGGGAGATATCACCTGACAGGAGCAGCAGCAAAAAGAGGAAGAGCAGATAGTTTTTAGATTTAGGACTTGGTTTATTATGACAAATGTTAGAATATGGTGGGCTGAGAATCCTCAGTAATCTGAAGATGGCATGAGAGCTGTACATAGGGTAGGGCAGGAGAGAGGGGCTGATGTGGATGAGTGGTGATGGAGTGGGGATAGGGTGATACAAGTTCGTAGTGATGGCACATAGAAACACAAACAGTGAAGTTAAAGACATGGTTATGATTAGCAGAGGATAGAGTTATAGACATTGTTTGAGTGGCACTCTGTCATTACCGTCCAGTCTATCCCAGTCAATTCCAGTCAATTTCAGGTCATTTTGTATCTGGACAACTTTAGATTAGACACTTTTGCAGCAGACACGTCTGGAGCAGACTAGAAAAAGGTCCTAATTTGCTCAGAAACACTGATTTCAGGTGTGGAGAAAGGGGGAGGGAACTGGAGTCCATTAACCCATGGCCAAGCAAGGCTATACCAAATGGTCATTCACAGGCATATTTGAACAAACGATCATAAACAGGCATTGCGGGGCAGGGGGAAGGACAGTTACAATGATGCTAGAATTTGATATTTTCAGCAGACAAAATATATCAGAACAGCATTAAAGTTGGGTGCTGGGCCATACAGTCAAACATACCCCAGATATTTTCAGCAGACAAAATATATCAGAGCAGCATTAAAGTTGGGTGCTGGGCCATACAGTCGAACATACCTGTAGAGAAACACAGAAACAACATGATGATTAGGTGATGGTCAGAGGAGTGCAGATGAATTATGATACAGGGCGGATGATGGAACCCAGTTGCCTCTTATCATTTCAGGTCTATATCGTATTTACATTTTCATATTTACATTACATTTACCGTATATACTCGTGTATAAGCCGACTTTTTCAGCCCAAAAATTGGGCTGAAAAGTCCCCCCCTCGGCTTATACACGAGTCATATACGGTCATATAAGTGGGGGCTGTGTCCGGGAGCAGGAGGAGGCTGGAGGAGGTGGGGGAAGGCTGCAATATGAGCGGCTCGTGACGTGGAGCCGCTCATAACTTATTCATGATATGCACTGCATCCCCCGCCCATCCGCGGGGGGAGCAGTGCATATCCCATTACAGCCCCCCACGGGGTATACAGCCCCCCACCCCCATTCCCTCACAGTATGGCGCCCCCCCCCCTGCATGCTGCCGCTGCTGTGTACACTAAATACAGTGTTATTATCTCACCGGCCGGTCTCAGTGAATCCTCCCTCCTCCCTGCGTGTCATGTGACCGGGGCTCACGCCGATGACGTCACCGGCCGGTCACATGACACGCAGCCTCGCAGGGAGGAAGGAGGATTCACTGAGACCGGCCCGGTGAGATAATAACACTGTATTTAGTGTACAGCAGCAGCGGCAGCATGGAGGGGGGGGCGCCATACCCTGAGCCTGGGGGCCTGTGCCCCCCCTGAGCCTGGGGGCCTGTGCCCCCCCCCTGAGAGGCTGGGGGCCTGTGCCCCCCCCCTGAGAGGCGGGGGCCTGTGCCCCCCCTGAGAGGCTGGGGGCCTGTGCCCCCCCTGAGAGGCTGGGGGCCTGTGCCCCCCCTGAGAGGCTGGGGGCCTGTGCCCCCCCTGAGAGGCTGGGGGCCTGTGCACCCTGTGCCCCCCCGAGAGCCTGTGCCCCGAGAGCCTGGGGGCCTGTGCCCCCTGTGCCTGGGGGCCTGTGCCCCCTGTGCCTGGGGGCCTGTGCCTGGGGCCTGTGCCCCCTGTGCCTGGGGGCCTGTGCCCCCTGTGCCTGGGGGCCTGTGCACCCTGTGCCTGGGGGCCTGTGCACCCTGTGCCTGGGGGCCTGTATACCCTGTGCTGGAGTCCACCCTCGGCTTATACGCGAGTCAATAAATTTTCCCAGTTTTTGGGGGCAAAAGTAGGGGGGTCGGCTTATACACGGGTCGGCTTATACACGAGTATATACGGTACATTGATTATTTTTTGTTTTATTGTTCTCAGCGCATTGCACCATGTAATGAATAAAGATTTATGTGGTATTTAGTGTTCCCATTATTGTCCATACAGACATCATGTTAACAAAATGACCACTATTTTTGAAACTTTAAAAAGATTACCTAGCACTTTCTCATCAGGAGGTGATAGGTGCTACTGAGATGAATTGACTGCTAGGCAGGTACTGTGAATGACTGCCAGCTATCCTATTCTATTAAATAAGATAGTTGCACAATACTTGGCATTTGCCTGCCAGAGGCCATGGTTGCATTGCCTCTGTCCAACACATTCAAACGTAAAAAGTGTGCGAAATTCCCTTTAAGTGTGGTCATTTAGATTGCTTAAACAAAACTTTAAATTTCAGTTTTTGGAACGAACTTTCATGGTCCATACTCGTGATCCGGAATAGCAGCATTTTGGACGCAGCTTATTGACGTAGAACCAGCGTAGCATAGAACCAGCAGAGTGGATGGGATTTCAAGAAATCCATTGCTCACTATGCTTCACCTGACCGCAGCATGTTTTCCGCTGTGGTGGGGGATGCCGCACTCCCACAGCTTCAGAGCATGTTAATTTCGGAAGAGGTCACCATAGGGTGACTGCAGGGAGAAGCCGCCCTGCACCCAGCGCAGAAAACATGGGTAAAGGGAGGATGTGGTCTCCCTTCATTCACTTGCAGGTCCGGAGGCTCTACGTCTTGGACGCAGTGCCTCCGGATGGTGTGCGCATACCCTTAATATAAGCTAAGCCTTGACCCTATTTTGTAAGCTACAATTCTCATTATTATTTAGAGTTGTGGCAAGCATCGTGAACCCGCAAGTGTTTCATAGTATTTTATAATGTTGAGCCACGAAAATAATAAAATACATTTTTTTCTATAAAGATCTTACTTTAGCCCAAGATTTGCATTTTCACAAGAGTAACAGGAGATAATGGACTCTGCAATGTGTGGTGCAAAATTGTGGTGGATAACTTCTGTTTGTGTGCATGGTAGGGTTTGGAAGGGAGGGAGTAACAATTGAGTTTAGGATTGTAAATTTAACTGAAATAGATAGATGATGCCATGTCGCATTTTCAGAGCTCCTGATTCTCCTAATAAGTAAAAAAAATCATAAGTGACCCCATTTTGGAAACTACAATCCTCTAGAAATTTATTAAGAGATATGGAGAGCAACTTGGATTCACAGGTGCTTCACAGAACTTTATTATGTTGAGTTGTGAAAATTAAAAATACATTTTTCCCACAAACATTGATTTTGCTACAAATATTACATTTTCACAAAGGGAACAGGTTAAAATGGGCCAACAATTTAGTTGTGCAATTTTTCCTGAGTATGTGGATACCCCATAGGTGATCAAAAACTACTTTTGAGGCACAGTAGAGAGCAAGGAAGGGATGGAGCGTCATATTATACTGCAGATTTTCCTGGAATGATTTGCAGTGCCATGTCACATTGACAGAGCCCCCTACCATGGTAGAAAGCGGAACTCTGCATGAATGATTCCACTACACATATTACATCCCTCAATAAATTTCTCTAGGGGTGCAGTGATCATATTGGGTGACCCACGGACAGGGGTGAACCTAGCCTCTGTGCTGCCTGAGGCGAACTGCAAAATGGCGCCCCCCCCCCCTCCACCCAGAAAGTCTTTTTTTCAATTGGTAGAAATAAATCTAGTTTGCACAGATTTATATCTACCCTGTAAAATGAAATGAGGACAATAGTGGATATTTTAATTTAGAGAAATAGAAAAAAAGTTGTTCAAACACATGTATGTCAGCGCCATCACACATATACAAGGACCACACGGACGAATCCAGAACAAGGGTCATTAATGGTAATGGCAGGATTGGCTCAACCATACAGACACACAATGGCTGGCAGAGCGATGGTCCTGTAGGCAGACACAGTCCTGCAACCTGAAGCATTCTGACCATGTGAGCCGGTATCAAAGGTGGAAATACAAGCTTTGACATAGATGTACTTCAAAAGGTAGTGAAGGGGTTAAATTACACTATATATACATGTATACAGCACAGATATACTGGACAACACATGCTCATTACATACACATCATATACTCACACAGACACACACATCATACATGTCTTAGTTATATAACAGATGCTCAGCAGGTACACATCATATGGATGCTGCAGAAGTGTATATACACACACTTCACTCAAAAGATATCTAAACACACATACACAAAGCAACTCATACACAGCTCCCACACAAAACACACACAGATACGCAGCTCACACACACACACAACTCCCACACACAGACACGCAACTCACACACAGACACAACACACAGTTCACACAAGCTCACAAACAGCTCACACACAGACACGCAACTCAGACACACACAACTCACACACACAGACACGCAACTCACAGACACAACACACACAGTTCACACACACAACTCACACACAGCTCACACACACAACTCACACACAGCTCACACACAGACACGCAACTCACACAGACACGCAACTCACACACAGCTCACACTCAGACACAGCTCACACACACATGCAACTCACACACACATGCAACTCACACACAACACACACACAGCTCACACAACACACACACACAGCTCACACAACACACAGCTCACACAACACACACAGCTCACACAACACACACAGCTCACACAACACACACACACACAGCTCACACAACACACACACAGCTCACACAACACACAGCTCATACAACACACACACAGCTCACACAACACACACACACAGCTCACACAACACACACAGCTCACACAACACACACACACAGCTCACACAGCTCACACAACACACATACAGCTCACACAACACACACACAGCTCACACAACACACACACACACAGGTCACACAACACACACAGGTCACACAACACACACAGGTCACACAACACACACAGCTCACACAACACACACACACAGCTCACACAACACACACACAGCTCACACAACACACACAGCTCACACAACACACACAGCTCACACAACACACACAGCTCACACAACACACACACACAGCTCACACAACACACACAGCTCACACAACACACACAGCTCACACAACACACACAGCACACACAGCTCACACAACACACAGCTCACACAACACACACAGCTCACACAACACACACACACACAGCTCACACAACACACACAGCTCACACAACACACACAGCTCACACAACACACACACAGCTCACACAACACACAGCTCACACAACACACACAGCTCACACAAATCTCACACACACAGCTCACACAACACACACACAGCTCACACAACACACACACACAGCTCACACAACACACACAGCTCACACAACACACACACAGCTCACACAACACACACAGCTCACACAACACACACAGCTCACACAACACACACACACAACACACACACAACACACACACACAACACACACAGCTCACACAACACACACACAGCTCACACAACACACACACAGCTCACACAATACACACAGCTCACACAACACACACACAGCTCACACAAATCTCACACACAGCTCACTCACAGATTATACAGATACCTCACACAGTCCTCTGTGCTGTTTGTACATGTGCAGCTTCACATGCTCACAGCCCCCAGGTCCCAGCCCCCTCACTCCCTGGCCAGCAGTAGATCTGTCACCTTGTGACCTGGAGCTTCTTATCATCGGTATCTCAGCACAGGAGGCTGCTCTCTGATCTTTGTCTGCTCTCACTTCTTCCCGCGCCGTGCAGGAGAACATGAGCACCCCCTGCAGATGCCGCCCCTTCCTTCACCAGCAGGTGGCACCGCCTGAATCAGGCCACTCACATTGCCTCATCATTGATTCGGCCCTGCCCACGGAGAATATAACGTAGGGGTCACATGGGAACACGACCACCCTCCCACTGTTTACTGTTATTCTCCCATTCTTTACATGTCTATGTTTTTATTTTCAAGAATTATTTAATGTTTGTTTTTGTTTAAAATGTTATGCTGTACTGTGATTATTTATCTGCAGCAACCTCAGTGCTGTTTCTGAGGTAAAATCTGCTGCTATGAGTGGCCACCTGGACTACTGTGAGGTGTGCAGCCTGCTGATTGGCTGATGCTTTCTGAGCACAAAAAATTTAAATCCTTGTTACCTGTGCTGAGGTGTTTTTGCAGTCACTGGGCATTTATGGATAATATTAAATTTTTATTCTTTATGATGGATGTATTCCCATCTAAGTTGTTAATTTTCTGAGTTCTGAATATGGATTTTGATCTGTAATTCAATTTAAACCCTAAGTAAAGCCTCATGGCCATGACTCGCCCAGGGTATGGGGTATCTGGGCCCTCTGCTTCGGTAGGGATGTCACTGGTGGCCCTGGGGTCTTACTAAAAAAAGGGGGTAGTTGGTGTTGGAATGGAGATAAAAGTTTATAAAGTTTATCGTGACGCCATCCGCAGATCCTGGTGAAAGAGCACCAGTGCTGCTTCAGTCCTCCGGAGGGTGATGGTACAGCAGCCAAGATGGTATAGCTCCCTGCAGGTGGAGCTGGCCCTCCGGGGCAGGGATGCACATGTAGGGATAAAGGTGCAGATGATGGTGGTAGTAGTTGCACCGCAGCAGTGAATAAGCACACGGAGACTCAGTCACTCTACCCGGGTACTTTACTGGAACGATGCAGATACAGTTCACAGTGGCAAAACAGTCTTTATCCAGCCGGGTAGTCACAGTGGGTGCAGAGTCTCTGGAAGTCTCCTGTGGTATGCCTTCTTGGATTAACCCGTGTCCTGCTGCTAGTGCCTGTCCTGGGGTAGCCTGCTTAATACCAGGCCCGTTGAGGTGCTCTGACGATCCCGGCTTCCTCTCGCTCCCTCTCCTGCTCTGGGATTCAACCCGGTGGGTTAACCTGATGTGACTAATCCCGCCAGACAGGGTGTCGGGGCCTGGAAACAGACCCACGACCTCCGGTGTTCTCGGCGCAGGGGCGTGCCCCCTTGACCGTCTTTGAAACCGGTACTCTGATGTATGTGGATCAGGGTTCCCTCCCTGAGTATGGAGCTCCGGGGTCCCTTCCTTCAGTCTGGGCTGCCTGTTCTCCTTTCAGGCCCCCTCCCTGGAAGTCTCCTTTTCTCACTCGGAGGCTCCCCGTTTTCCGTCTTTTCTCAGTGCCATCTAAAATTCACTGTGTGTCCTCCCTCCTCCCCTTAACTTCCCCCTCCTAGGGCATGGGCCCCTACCATCTGCCTAAGTGGGTGTGTGGGAGTGCTGGGTTGGGATCCTCCCACAGACATCTGCCTTCCACTGTGACAGGGGTTACGCACACTCATTTATGGGTGCAGTACCCCAATTGTGATGCCTGACCAGGTGGGGTGCCACAGCCATCTTTCAACCATATTTTGTTTGTTAGTGTCATTAATTAGACTTACTCTTGTGGGGGTTTTGTGTTCCCATAACACCCGAGGTGTTTCACACAATTTTATACCATTGGGTATTGAAGAAAAAATTGTTATCATACATTTTTACCACAAAACTTTTCACATGGGGAAATGGGTGAAAATAACACCAAAATTTGCTACACAATTTCTGCTATATATGGAAATATCCTACATGTGGCTATACTGCTTAGTTGAGACTTGTGATTGAAGAAGCACAGATTTTCCTTAAAGGGAACCTGTCTGTAGTTTATGCCTCCCCAGCTATCACTGTCTGTAGCTGTAACTTTATAATACCAGTCTAATCATCCCTGTCTGAGCTCATGGTGTAATGTGACAGGTGAAAGAAAAGCAATTATACACTTACAATTTCCTTATGTAATGAGGCAGTCAGTCTCCAGCTTGGAGGACGGAGACTGTTTGGCAGGTTAATAGTTAACATTTCAGCCTTATGTTAGAACATGTTGGGAGACCTGATGTGATGTCATAACCATGTGACTACAATAGGCAGAGCTAAGTCCCTATAAAATAATATGAGTTTGCTCACCTAGCTCCGCCCACTATGGTCACATGATCATTACATCACACTGGTCTTTTAGCCATGCAAGTTAATAGTGAGTTAATAGTGAGTCCTGCTAGACAGTCTTCCTCCTCAAAGGTATAGACGCAAATGTAAGCGTATAAATGCTTTTTTTCACCTTTTACATTACACTCTGAGCTCAGACAGGGATGATTAGAATAGTATTATGAAGCTGCATGTACAGATAGTGATAGCTGGAGGGGCATAAACCACCTGACAGGTTCCTTTTAAATAGTTTGAAGGCTCTATATATTCTAGCCCCTAATTGCCAGAAGAGCAGAATCCTTCCCAAGTGATCGCATTTTGAAAATCACACCCCTCTGGGAATTTATCTACAGGTGCAATGTTGATTTTAACCACATGGGTGTTTTCCGGAAGCAAGCAGCAATAGATGTTGTGAGTGAAATTTGAAATCTCCACTTGTAGTGCACAGTACATTTGTAATGCCCACACATTGTGCTTAGCTTGTGCTTTTAGAGACATGCAACTCATAAATTAAACTGGCTTTCATGACTACAGAAATGACAACTACGAACACTAAATGTAGTTTAGGCACCCTGTATGGCACAGAAAGGGAGGGGGCATTTGGGTTTGGTTTTCAGGTTTTGCTGAGTTTTATTTTTTGGAGGAGCAATCACACTTTTAATGAGCCATTAGTAGGTGTAAACCTGCGTCAGCCCTCAGGCTGACGATTCTGTTTAAAACTTACTTTTTATGAGCCTGAGCGCATAGCGTTAACGGCATGTAACACTATGCGCCGCCTGCCTATTCATCACTATGAATAAAAACAATATGTAGAAACCGGGCACTACTGGGATCTTTTTGAATTGGGAGTTTACCCTTATATCAGTCATCTGATAAATCGACTATACACCAGAGTGTGCTCACTCGAGTGCATGTAAAATCAAACAGTTCAAGAAAAAAAAGGGCACTCACCCATCTGGTGCTGTTCAGGAATTTATTCCTTATTTAATCAGGGTTCCATACATAAGGAGGGGATGTGGAGGGATGCCGGAATGACGGCCCGTTTCGTGCCCTAAGTGGCACTTCTGCTGGTCGGACCAGCAGAAGTGCAACTTAGGGTACGAAACGGGCCGTCGTTCGACATCCCTCCATATCACATCACTATGGATACCTGATGCTTCGCGCAGCTGCCGACTCCACACACAAGGACCGGATATGCGCTATTGCAGAGCACACAGGAAATGCGGTTTGCAGCATTTTCCTGTGCGCTCAGCAAAAGTCCATATCTAGGACTTGTGTGTGAAGCCGGCAGCTCCGCAAGGCGTCAGGTGTCCATAGTGATGAAAATGCAGCCGGCACATAGTGTTACATGCCGTCAACGCTATGCGCTCAGGCTGAAAAAAACTAAGTTTCTAATGGATTCAGCAGGCTGAGGGCTGCCGCAGGTTTGACTCTAGCCATTGTGTTACTTTGTGTTACCAGTAATGTGAAAACCTCCTATACTGTATTATCATTGACAGGTAACAGACCTGAGTGAGGATTTTTTTTCCTTTTTCTTTTTTATTGTGGATTGAGTTGAAACTTTTATTGGGAACATTTTACACAAAATATTGGATCACATGTATCCCATGCTCTACGCTAAGCACTTACACTTATTATGAGTGACTATTATCACTCAAAAAAAAACATTTTTAATTACAAAAAAAGTTTTTGAATTGCCATATTTTGAAAGCAATGTTTTTGATATTTTAGCCAACAAAAACATGTGATGGCTTGTTTTCTGTGGGATAATTTAACATTTTGTATCGGCACTATTTTTGGGTGCATAACATTTTTTATTGATTTCTATGCCTATTTTAGCGAAACAAAATGAGCATGAAATAGCAATTTAGGAATAATTTTTTGGGAGGATTTTTTATTCTGTTCACCATGTGGTAAAGTTGATAAGACAACTTTATTCTTTAGGTCAGTATGATTTCAACCATTCAACATTTACATATTTTTTTATGCTTTGTCGCTTTTACACCAAAAAAACAATTTTTTAGAAAAAGTAATCGTTTTTTTCATTACTGTATTCTAACAGCTATAACTTTTTTATTTTACCACAGACTGAGCCTGAGTGGGAGCCTTTTTTTTAGCAGGACAAGATGAAATTTTAGCCATACCATTTTTATTTTCATGCAACTTTTCAATCGTATATTATGCTACTTTATTTTCATCAGTATGATGAGAACACATAGTTTTTGCCACTTTGTTTTTCTTACATTGTGTTCTTTGAGGGGGTTAAATTCTGTGGTAGTTTTATAGATTGTGTAATTCAGGACTTGGTGATTCCAAATATGTGTTTGTTTTTTGTTTATTATTGTTTGTACATAAATATATGTGTTTATCAGTATAATATGTAGTTTTTTGTTCTTTATTTTTTGATTTTTAAAAAATATTTTTACAATTATCACTTTTTTTCACATAGTCCTTACATGGGCCTTTAGCTTTTATTACTCTGACCACTGGAGTAATGCATCGCAATGCATATGCATTGCAGTGTATTACACCTGTCATTGTAAGGCTACATTCACACGCAGCCTTATTGCTGCATTTTGTGAGGATCCATTTTTGTTGCAAAAACTGCACCAAGAAGGGATCCTCACAAAGTGCAGCCTTGTGTGTGTGAATACTCTTGTGCTTTTTGCCTGTGCTTTTACTTACCTCGCCGCACTCCCTCGGTGACTGCCGGTGGTGTCCTCTCATTCCCGGAGGCTGCAGTAATCCTGCCTCTAGGACCCTGCAGCCTGGTCATGTGGCTGAATGACATCGCTCGGTTACATGGTGCTGTCCAAGGTCCTCTCGCTGGTTCTGTGGCCTCGGTATGAGGAGACATTGCTGCAGATCACCATGGGAGCGCGGGGAGGTGAGTAAAAAGCGCAGCAAAATCAAGCGACAAAATGAGCATGTGACTTCTTTTTACGGACCCGTTTTTCAGCCCAAAAGCGGGTTCGTAAAAAGTGCAGTGTCTGAATGCCAATTAGTGAAATGCATTGACTTGGCTGGGACAGCCAACGTCAATGTATTTCACAGCATTCCACTGCAAATAGCGGATCCATACAAAGCGGACCAATAGTGCAGCATGTGAACGTAGCCTAACACTGACAGAATACCTTTTAGATCATACTCATCACATGGACTAATAGGACAGTCTAGTTGACAGACCCCGAGGTCATTATTTAATTCAGGTTACCATGACAATGATCGATAGCCCACTATTATATCGCGCAGGTGTCGATTGGGTGGGGATGTACTCTTATTCTAGCCTTATGAATGCTTCAATTGCTATTGAATGTAGTATTTAGGGAATAAAACAGCCAAAGGCAATGCAGTCATCCCCTGGCTATGACAGCCGGAGCTCAGCTATCATTTAGGTGAGCTCCCGAAGGAGATCAAACTGGCACAAATCCTATACCCACATCATTGCAATGACGAACCTGTATGCGATCGATCGGTAGCAATATGTCAACTGTTGTAAAGGGATTAAAGCACCACTCCATTGTTTGCGTTTTTTTCCCTCTGGAGTGGTGCTTCTAATCAAAGGTCCCTAACTCCCTCCCCCATCCCCGTTTTATGTTTACTCTCGGCAATTACACTGTCTATTGCTGATTTCAGTCTCTGGCAGTTTTTGAACTGTAAGAGTGCTCCATTATTTCGCTCCAGGTACTATTCAATGCCAGTTTAGGAGAGAAAGTCTATGACAACATGGCTCACATAGACTTGCATTGAGAGCTTGAGACCATCAGGCTTCAGATCAGTAAGAAGTTGCGGTTGTAAGATGATGGGAGAAGTGCCAATGAAAGGGGAAAATGCCTGAGGGTGAGTATAAGACTAGGGGCAGGGACCTTATATTAGAAGCATTACTCTAGAATAGTAAGAAAAAGAAACGCTGGAGTAGTGCTTTAGACAAAAATACAAATAAATGGAATATTGTAAATTTTTTATATTTTAAACTAGAAAGAAAAGGAATAAGCTCAGTGCCATTATGTAATTTATTATTCTTAACTCTAAGAAACATTTTTTCCATCTGCTATACAATTTTTTTTATTTTTTCTTAAAAATCTCTTGGAAGAATGCATAATACCCTCGAGTTAACACAATGGTAAGTAGATTGTGGGCCACATGTGGAGTGAAAACATTAGCAGATTGGAAACCTAATCCCCCTTACTGGTTCAACCCAATAGAACCATGTGCATTATTATATATGAAAACATGGCTGTATCTCTTTTAAATGTAAATCATTTCCAGATTAGCAGCGATCATAAACCCAGAACAGAACCTTCTTTGTCTAGGATTTATGCATAAGAAAAGCATGTATTATACAATTATACAGTTTTATAGCACATGTACCACACTGCACAATAGAACATTCTAACATCTTAAAGTACAATGGTACATTATTATAATTATTGTTATAATTTTGTGGAAACTCAAAGCTCAAACAAAAGCTAATATTAAAATATATGAAAACTATGTTGCAACAATGCATTCATGCAAATATACAAATAAGATCCCTAACCCTAGGCATTTTCTAATTTATGATATACAACATGTTTCCAAGAAGCATTATAGACTCCCCCTAAACTTATAGGATACAATGGAAGATTTGTTTAGTTTGGTTAGTATGAAATTTGGTTAAACAATCTTGTATGGGTGCTACAATATGTACCTGTACAACACAGATATACAGCACTATCATATGGATGTGTGCATGACCCTAAATTATACCACTTGTAGCTTCAAATGCTTATGCCCAATCCATGTTATTCAACTTTGGACATATCATCCTAAGAAAGAAAATGATTGTCATAAGAGATGAGTGAATCAAATTGTAAAAAGTCAAATTTGTACTGAAATTCCTTAAAACTTCAGATTCTTCCAATGTAAGGCCTAGGAAGGGATCGAAACAAACAAACAAAATAATTTTATTCACATATCCTGTGGACCAGTGTTCCCCCAACTCCAGTCCTCGAGAGCCACCAACAGATCATGTTTTCAGGATTTCCTCAGGCTAGCTTCACACCACGGTAAGATCCGGTCTGGGGCTGTCCGGTGTAAACCAGACAGCCCCGGACAGGTTTTTGGCCCCATAGCAGCATATGGGGCCGGATGGAGCCGGATGGCAGCTCTCTGCCATCCGGTTTCCATCTCTCCGGATGAATCTGGGGGAATTCGGATTATTCTCACCAGACACAAAACTGTTGCTTGCAGAAACATCTTCCCAATTTGCCGGATCCGGAATCGCCCGGATTCTCCCGGATCCTCCCAGGTCCGGCGCTCCCTAACATGGGAGCCTATGGGGCCGGAATGCCTTTTCCGGGAGGATCCGGGAGAATTCGGGAAACTGACACTGGCGGCTGCACGCCGCTGTTCTTTCAGGACCGTGGCTAGCTCCCTGCGAGCCACGGTCCTGAATAATTAGCAGCTGCACACAGGACCAGAGGGCACATTTAACCCTCTGGTTCTGTGTGCTGATCCGGTCCGGGGCTGTCAGGTTCATGCCTGACAGCCCCGGACCGGATCTTACCGTGGTGTGAAGCCAGCCTTAGTATTGTACAGGTGATAATATAATCTCATGCTCAAGTGATGATTCCAACCCCAGTACATTGCAAGAAAATCCAGAAAACATGCACTATTGGTGGTTCTCAAAGACTAGAGTTGAGGAACACTGTCCTAGACATTCACCTGACTCTTTATGTCACGGAAGCTTAACTTGTTATTAATACGGTTGTTTGGCTCTATCAGCAGTGATGCCCACATGTTCATGTCTGGGGTAAAACTACATCACTGACATTATTGATTTAGAAGGGAAGAAACACCGATGCTAGTCTCCTTTCTTTAGCAATCCTTTATTTTAAGTATTAAAATTTAAAAACATTTAAAAGCTTTTTCAGCGCACTAGCGGGCGCTAGACGCGTTTCAGAAGGCACCCCTTCCTTAATCATTAGCCATTGGCCATTGGCTAATGACTAAGGAAGGGATGCCTTCTGAAATGCACCCGGTAGTACGCTGAAAATGTTTTTAAACATTTTTAAATTTTAATACTTAAAATAAAGCAATGCTAAAGAAAGGACACTAGTACGGTGTTCGGTGTTTCTTCCTTTCAAATTATCTACTGGGCGGTGACCAAACCTCCACACCGAGTGCAGGAATCCAGGTGAAATCAGGCGGTGGAGCGGTCTCCCCTTTTCCCTTTCCTTCACTATTGATTATTGATTTAGGTTGCCTCCCTTATAACCTACATGGAAAGCCAGGGCAGATGCAGCAGCATAAGGAGTTAGGTGAGAACCGAGGACAGGTGACTATAATGTGTTTTTTATTATTTAACCCTTTCACTTTCCTCCCATCTGTTTATTAACCTTTGGGGTCTGGATAAACCTCAGAGCTTAATAAATATCTCTTAACTGCAATAGTTTCATAGTTTTTAAGGTTGAAGGTAGACTATAAGACCGTCTAGTTCAACCCACTGTATAACAGAGGAAGGCAAAAGAAACCCATTGGGCAAACACTAAGCTCCATATTGGGGAAAAAAATCCTTCCCGACTCCATGCAGCAATCAGACTAGTTCCCTAGGGGCACTTAATTTTGGACAGAATTTTATCCTAACCAAAATTAATCTGTAGACTGAGTCACGTCAATTGGCGTAAAATTAAGTTTAGATTATTTGCTCATAACTAGTGATTAAACTATACAGAGTATTAATGGACAATAATTACATTTCATGAGAGTACAGGAAACCAAGCCAAGCAATATTAAGGGTTAAGTAGGAGTGTTTGGTCAATGCAAGACCATATGCTTATGATTTTTGTATTAGTTATTTTTCATCATTTTAGACTACCGTACTTTTTACTTTCGGTCTTGGAAAATGAGTGTTAAAAGACAAGCTGAAGTCAAAGTCAAAGCTACAGATGAAGTCAAAAGCCTAAACCAGGCTATAGATCAAGACAAAAACTCAGCCTAGCCTTTAGAGCAAATGAAAATCAATAAGCAATTTATCGCTTTAAAATTTTTTGGGTGGTCAAAATTACAGATTTTAAGTTAAACCTGCCAAATGAGACATATATCAGACACGGACCACACAATTTTAGTAATGCATGGTAAACTCTGAAACACTGCATCGTTTTAAGGAAAAATATCTACTTATATAATCGGGAGTTTGGAATTCGGGCACTGTAGCCGAATCCCAGACTCCTTTGCGCGAGCCGCTGCCGCATTACGCGTCATCGCTCGCAGTGCCGCCGCACTACCTCACACCGCCACCATCCTGGCAACCGTCGGCCCCCGCAAGGCCGACGCTGCCCGGATGCCGGCGGTGCCTTCCGCCCCTCAACCCTCGCCCAGCTCACCGCTGGTGCCTCGGTGCTGTCCGACTTGCGGTGTAGGGGCTGTGGGCAGGTGACGGCAGCCACTCACATCCTCCTGTTGCCGCCGCCCGCCAATGGGAGTGAGAGGGGCGTGTCAGGCTGCAAATACTGACACTCCCCGGCAGCCACTCACGTCCTCCTGTCGCCGCCCGCCCGCCAATGGGAGTGAGCGGGGCGTCTCAGCCTGCAAAGCCTCACACGCCCCACTCACTCCCATTGCCCGCCCCCGGTGACGTCGTCCTGTCAGCACCAGCGGCCAATGCAACTGTATGTATATGCCACACACGCCTGTATACTCTGCCACACACGCCTGTATACTCTGCCACCACCACACGCCTGTATACTCTGCCACACATGCCTGTATACTCTGCCACCACCACACGCCTGTATACTCTGCCACCACCACACCACGCCTGTATACGCCTGTATACTCTGCCCAAACCACACGCCTGTATACTCTGTCACACACGCCTGTATACTCTGCCAACACCACACGCCTGTATAACTGCCACACACGCCTGTATAATCTGCCACCACCACACGCCTGTATACTCTGCCACCACCACACGCCTGTATACTCTGCCACCAACACACACCTGTATACTCTGCCACCACCACACGCCTGTATACTCTGCCACCACCACACACCTGTAATACTCTGCCACCACCACACGCCTGTATACTCTGCCACACCACACGCCTGTATACTTTTCCAACACCACACGCCTGTATACTCTGCCACCACACGCCTGTATACTCTGCCACCACACACGCCTGTATACTCTGCCAACACCACACGCCTGTATACTCTGCCAACACCACACACCTGTATACTCTGCCAACACCACACGCCTGTATACTCTGCCAACACCACACGCCTGTATACTCTGCCACCACACGCCTGTATACTCTGCCAACACCACACGCCTGTATACTCTGCCAACACCACGCGCCTGTATACTCTGCCAACACCACACGCCTGTATACTCTGCCAACACCACACGCCTGTATACTCTGCCATCACATGCCTGTATACTCTGCCAACACCACACGCCTGTATACTCTGCCAACACCACAACGCCTGTATACTCTGACAACACCACACGCCTGTATACTCTGGCAACACCACACGCCTGTATACTCTGACAACACCACACGCCTGTAATCTCTGCCAACACCACACGCCTGTATACTCTGCCGCCAACACACAAGCCTGTATACTCTGCCGCCACCACACACGCCTGTATACTCTGCCGCCACCACAGACGCCTGTATACTCGGCCACCACCACAGACACCTGTATACTCTGCCACCACCACAGACGCCTGTATACTCTGCCACCACCACAGACACCTGTATACTCTGCCACCACCACAGACGCCTGTATACTCGGCTACCACCACACACGCCTGTATACTCTGCCGCCACCACAGCCTAGCCTTTAGAGCAAATGAAAATCAATAAGCAATTTATCGCTTTAAAATTTTTTGGGTGGTCAAAATTACAGATTTTAAGTTAAACCTGCCAAATGAGACATATATCAGACACGGACCACACAATTTCAGTAATGCATGGTAAACTCTGAAACACTGCATCGTTTTAAGGAAAAATATCTACTTATATAATCGGGAGTTTGGAATTCGGGCACTGTAGCCGAATCCCAGACTCCTTTGCGCGAGCCGCTGCCGCATTACGCGTCATCGCTCGCAGTGCCGCCGCACTACCTCACACCGCCACCATCCTGGCAACCGTCGGCCCCGCAAGGCCGACGCTGCCCGGATGCCGGCGGTGCCTTCCGCCCCTCAACCCTCGCCCAGCTCACCGCTGGTGCCTCGGTGCTGTCCGACTTGCGGTGTAGGGGCTTGGGCAGGTGACGGCAGCCACTCACATCCTCCTGTTGCCGCCGCCCGCCATTGGGAGTGAGAGGGGCGTGTCAGGCTGCAAATACTGACACTCCCCGGCAGCCACTCACGTCCTCCTGTCGCCGCCCGCCCGCCATGGGAGTGAGCGGGGCGTCTCAGCCTGCAAAGCCTCACACGCCCCACTCACTCCCATTGCCCGCCCCCGGTGACGTCGTCCTGTCAGCACCAGCGGCCAATGCAACTGTATGTATATGCCACACACGCCTGTATACTCTGCCACACACGCCTGTATACTCTGCCACCACCACACGCCTGTATACTCTGCCACACATGCCTGTATACTCTGCCACCACCACACGCCTGTATACTCTGCCACCACCACACGCCTGTATACTCTGCCACCACCACACGCCTGTATACTCTGCCACCACCACACGCCTGTATACTCTGCCACACACGCCTGCATACTCTGCCACCACCACACGCCTGTATACTCTGCCACACACGCCTGTATACTCTGCCACCACCACACGCCTGTATACTCTGCCACCACCACACGCCTGTATACTCTGCCACACACGCCTGTATACTCTGCCACCACCACACGCCTGTATACTCTGCCACCACCACACGCCTGAATACTCTGCCACCACCACACGCCTGTATACTCTGCCACACACGCCTGTATACTCTGCCACCACCACACGCCTGTATACTCTGCCACACACGCCTGTATACTCTGCCACCATCACACGCCTGTATACTCTGCCAACACCACACGCCTGTATACTCTGCCAACACCACACGCCTGTATACTCTGTCACACACGCCTGTATACTCTGCCAACACCACACGCCTGTATACTCTGCCACACACGCCTGTATACTCTGCCACACACGCCTGTATACTCTGCCACCACCACACGTCTGTATACTCTGCCACCACCACACGCCTGTATACTCTGCCACCACCACACGCCTGTATACTCTGCCACACACGCCTGTATACTCTGCCACCACCACACGCCTGTATACTCTGCCACACACGCCTGTATACTCTGCCACCATCACACGCCTGTATACTCTGCCACCACCACACGCCTGTATACTCTGCCACCACCACACGCCTGTATACTCTGCCACACACGCCTGTATACTCTGCCACCACCACACGCCTGTATACTCTGCCAACACCAAACGCCTGTATACTCTGCCAACACCACACGCCTGTATACTCTGTCACACACGCCTGTATACTCTGCCAACACCACACGCCTGTATAAACTGCCACACACGCCTGTATAATCTGCCACCACCACACGCCTGTATACTCTGCCAACACCACACGCCTGTATACTCTGCCACCAACACACACCTGTATACTCTGCCACCACCACACGCCTGTATACTCTGCCACCACCACACACCTGTATACTCTGCCACCACCACACGCCTGTATACTCTGCCAACACCACACGCCTGTATACTTTGCCAACACCACACGCCTGTATACTCTGCCACCACACGCCTGTATACTCTGCCACCACATGCCTGTATACTCTGCCAACACCACACGCCTGTATACTCTGCCAACACCACACACCTGTATACTCTGCCAACACCACACGCCTGTATACTCTGCCAACACCACACGCCTGTATACTCTGCCACCACACGCCTGTATACTCTGCCAACACCACACGCCTGTATACTCTGCCAACACCACGCGCCTGTATACTCTGCCAACACCACACGCCTGTATACTCTGCCAACACCACACGCCTGTATACTCTGCCATCACATGCCTGTATACTCTGCCAACACCACACGCCTGTATACTCTGCCAACACCACATGCCTGTATACTCTGACAACACCACACGCCTGTATACTCTGGCAACACCACACGCCTGTATACTCTGCCAACACCACACGCCTGTATACTCTGCCGCCAACACACAAGCCTGTATACTCTGCCGCCACCACACACGCCTGTATACTCTGCCGCCACCACAGACGCCTGTATACTCGACCACCACCACAGACACCTGTATACTCTGCCACCACCACAGACGCCTGTATACTAGGGATGGGCGAATCTACTCGCTAGGACTCGTTACTCGGCGAGTAGTAAGGGACTCGCAGGACTCGGTACTCTGCGAGTTTCCCAGTGATTACTCGCACGAGTCCAATGCAAATCAATATCAATCCTAGTTTTGTCAGAAACGCTGACAAAACTAGGATTGCCATTGTTTGCATTAGACTCGTGCGAGTAATCACTGGCTACTGTGCCAGTGATAGCAGGGAAACTCGCAAAGTAACTGCTGTTTCTTTGCGAGCCGAGTCCAGCTGTCTTCTCTGTGCAGCTCCAGGGTCCTAGAGCCCGCCTGCTCACAGTCATGATGTAGCAGTGCTGAGATTGTTCTCAGTCTGCTCATTCCCTGTGTATAGACATCTATCTATTCACAGGGATGAGCAGAGAGGACATCGCGTTTTGGACTACGTCGGACGGAAGAGGATTTTTTTAATTAAAGATGGAGTCCCTAATGGCTTTTTTTTTATTTCAAATAAAAATTTTTCTCTGTGTTTTTTTAACCCTTTATTGGAGATTCTTAGTGGCTGGGTCAAATGTGGCCTGACATTAAGAATCTCGGGCTTAATACCAGCTTGTATAACAAAGCTGGTATTAACCCCTTTATTACCCAGCGTGCTACCGCCACCAGGGCCGCTGGAAGAGCGGGGTTCAGCGCCAGAGGATGGCGCTTCAATGAACGCGCCATCTTCTGGGGCGGCTGCGGGCTGCAATTTGCAGTGGGGGGTGCCCAGAAAGCTTGGGCATCCCTGCGCTGCGGATTCCAGCCCCCAGCTGCTTAGCTGTACCTGGCTAGACATAGAAATTGCGCGGAGCCCCACGCATTTTTTTAAAATTATTTCATGAATTTCAGAGTCAGAGTCTCAGAGTCAGAGTCAGAATCTCAGAATTTCATGAAATAATTTAAAAAAAATGCGTGGGGCTCCGCGCAATTTCTATGTCTAGCCAGGTACAGCTAAGCAGCTGGGGGCTGGAATCTGCAGCGCAGGGATGCCCAAGCTTTCTGGGCACCCCCCGCTGCAAATTGCAGCCCGCAGCCGCCCCAGACGATGGCGCGTTCATTGAAGCGCCATCCTCTGGCGCTGAACCCCGCTCTTCCAGCGGCCCTGGTAGCGATGGCACGCTGGGTAATAAAGGGGTTAGGGCCAGCTTTGTATTATCAGCTGGCCCTAAGCCCGAAATTTATGGCGGTCACGCCAATATTAGACATGACCGCCATGAATTTCTATTAAATTGTTTTAAAAAAACACAACACAAAGAAAAATTTTTATTAGAAATAAAAAAAAAAGCCATTAGGGACTCCATCTTTAATTAAAAAAATCCTCTTCCGTCCGACGCAATCCAAAACGCGATGTCCTCTCTGCTACATCCCCTGTGCATATATATAGATCTCTATGCACAGGAAATGAGCAGACTGAGAACAATCTCAGCTCTGCTACATCATCTCTGTGCACAGACATTCATGTCTGTACACAGGGAATGAGCAGACTGAGAACAATCTCAGCACTGCTACATCAGGCAGCAGGCAGGCTCTAGGACCCTGGAGCCAGCACACAAAGAAGACAGGACTCTTATCTGTGCGAGTTTCCCAGCCAGCGATTACAGTTGCAAAGTAAACTAGTCCAATGCAAATAAATGACAAAACTAGGATTGCTTCAGGCTGAAGCTTCCGAGACACATCTGCGATTTGTAAATCTCACACTACTCGCTATTACTCGCTTCCCCATTCATTAACATTGGACTCGCTAGACTCGCAACGAGTAGCGAGTCCTGGGCTCGGACTCGCTAGAGTCAAAAGATTCCGAGTAATTTAGGATTCGCCCATCACTACTGTATACTCTGCCACCACCACAGACGCCTGTATACTCTGCCACCACCACAGACGCCTGTATACTCGGCCACCACCACACACGCCTGTATACTCTGCCGCCACCACACTCTGCCACCACCACTGACACCTCTATACTCTGCCACCACCACACGCCTGTATACTCTGCCACAGACGCCCGTATGCTCTGCCACTGCCACAGACGCCTCTATACTCTGCCACCGCCACAGACGCCTGTATACTCTGCCACAGCCACAGACGCCTGTATACTCTGCCACCACCACAGACTCCAATATACTCTGCCACCACCACAGACTCCAGTATACTCTGCCACCACCACAGACTCCAGTATACTCTGCCACCGCCACAGACGCCTGTATGCTCTGCCACCGCCACAGACGCCTGTATGCTCTGCCACCGCCACACACGCCTGTATGCTCTGCCACCACCACACACGCCTGTATGCTCTGCCACCGCCACAGACGCCTGTATGCTCTGCCACCACCACACGCCTCTATACTCTGTCACGGCCACAGACGCCTGTATGCTCTGCCACCGCCACAGACGCCTGTATGCTCCGCCACCGCCACAGACGCCTGTAGGCTCTGCCACCGCCACACGCCTCTATACTCTGCCACAGCCACAGACGCCTGTATGCTCTGCCACCCCCACAGACGCCTCTATACTTCGCCACAGACGCCTGTATACTCTGCCACCGCCACAGACGCCTGTATGCTCTGCCACCGCCATTGACACCTGTAGGCTCTGCCACCGCCACACGCCTCTATACTCTGCCACAGCCACAGACGCCTGTATGCTCTGCCACCCCCACAGACGCCTCTATACTTCGCCACAGACGCCTGTATACTCTGCCACCGCCACAGACGCCTGTATGCTCTGCCACCGCCACTGACACCTCTATACTCTGCCACACCACAGACTCCAGTATACTCTGCCACCACCACAGACACCTGTATGCTCTGCCACCACCACAGAGGCTGTATACTCTGCCACCACCACAGACCTGTATACTCTGCCACCACCCCAAACCTGTATTCTCACCACCACCACAGACACCTGTATACTCTGCCACCACCACAGAGCCTGTATACCTGCACACACAACCTGTATATCTGCACTACCACAACCTGTATACTCTGCACCACCATAGATGCTGTTACTCCACCACCACAGCCGCCTGTATACTCTCACCACCACAGCCGCCTGTATACTCTGCCACCACCACAGCCGCCTGTATACTCTACCACTACCACAGATGCCTGTATACTCTGCCACCACCACAGATGCCTGTATATCTCTCACCACCACAGCCGCCTGTATACTCTCACCACCACAGCCGCCTGTATACTCTGCCACCACCATACTCTGCCACCACCACAGTCGCCTGTATACTCTGCCACCACCACACACGCCTGTATACTCTGCCACCACCACAGACGCCTGTATACTTCTTCACCACCACAGACGCCTGTATACTCTGCCACCACCACAGACGCCTGTATACTCTGTCACCACACAGACGTCTGTATACTCTGCACCACCACAGACGCCTGTATACTCTGCACCACCACACAACGCCTGTATACTCTGCCACCACCACAGACGCCTGTATACTTTCTTCCGCCACAGACGCCTGTATACTCTGCACCACCACAGACGCCTGTATACTCTGTCACCACCACAGACACCTGTATATTCTGTCACCACCACAGACCCAGTATACTGTCACCCACCACAGATCCTCTATACTCTGTCACCACCACAGACGCCTGTATACTCTGCACCACCACAGATGCCAGTATGCTCTGCCACCCACAACGCCTGTATACTCTGCCACCCACAGATCCTGTTATACTCTGCCACCACGACAGCCGCCTGTATACTCTGTCACCACAGACGCCTCTATACTCTGCCACCACCACAGCGCCTGTATACTCTGCCACCAACACATGCACCTGTACACTCTGCCACCACTACAGACACCTGTATACTCTGCCACCACGACAGCCGCCCTATACTTGCTACCCAGAGCCCTGGAACTCTGATACCACAGAGCCACCTCTACTCTGATACCACAACCCTTCTATACTCTGCTACCCACAAGCCGCCTGTATGCTCTGCACCCACAAAGCGCCTGTATACTCTGCTACCCACAGAGCGCCTGTATACTCTGCTACCACAGAGCCGCCTGTATACTTCGCTACCCACAGAGCCTCTGTATACTCTGTCACCCACAAGCTGCCTGTATACTCTGCTACCCACAGACCGCCTGTATACTCTGCACCCACACAGCCGCCTGTATACTCTGCTACCCACAGACGCCTCTATACTCTGCACCCCACAGAGACGCCTCTATACTCTGCTACCCACGAGCCGCCTCTATACTCTGCTACACACACAGCCACCTCTATACTCTGCTACCCACACAGCCGCCTCTATACTCTGCTACCCACACAGCCGCCTCTATACTCTGCTACCCACAGAGCCCCCTGTACAATCTGCTACCCACACAGCCTTCTCTATACTCTGCTACCCACACAGCCACCTGTATAATCTGCTACCCACAAACCCGCCTGTATACTCTGCTACCCACAGACCCGCCTGTACAATCTGCTACCCACACAGCCTTCTCTATACTCTGCTACCCACACAGCCGCCTGTATAATCTGCTACCCACAAACCCGCCTGTATGCTCTGCTACCCACAGAGCCGCCTGTATACTCTGCTACCCACAGAGCCGCCTGTATACTCTGCTACCCACAGAGCCGCCTGTATAATCTCCTACCCACAGAGCCGTCTGTATACTCTGCTACCCACAGATCCGCCTGTATACTCTGCTACCCACAGAGCCCCCTGTATACTCTGCTACCCACTGACCCGCCTGTATACACACAATTCATTTCACCCTGCTCCCGATGCAATTGCATCGGGCCTTTTTACTAGTAGTTTAATATCTGCCAGGGACAGAATCGCACAGGAGACTTTTTGAACAAAAGGGACCCTGGTGGCTTCTTCCCATCTGCTTCTCTTGAGTGATTGGTTTCTTCCTTTACAAATATATGGGAGAGACCTATCACTCACAGGGAGCAGAAAGAAAGAAGCTGATGTGGACCTGTCTATCTGACTAATTTCCCATGCGGATTGGTCCCTGGTAACTATTCAACTATATTTTTTTCCAAAACATCACAATATTTCAAAGTTTCATGGCTGAAATCTTATAACCAGTTGCTAATACATGCTGCCTGTTTCAGCTGTCATGTCCCTTTAACAGACTCAAAAGCAAATCAACTAGACCACATTCGGCAACATCTGTAGAGTATGATAGCTAAAGGAAAGTTAGACTAATCGTCATAAACTCCTCAACATTAAAATTACAGCACAAGGAAAGAAAAGGTGCGGAATTATGGAAATAACAGATTTAATAGATATGGTAATGATTTGCAAATGTTAAAAAAATGGCAAAAAAAAAAATTATTCCGCCTCTCAAGTCTAAGTGCCAGCATAGAAATCTGCACTTACACATCTTGGCTGCCATCAATAATGTTATAAATGGTTGTCTGAGGAATATTATGCATGCTGACTGATCTTGTGCCTGCAAATCATTAAGATCTGCAGCTGACAGTTCTCTATGCAATTGCCGATCAATAATGTCTTAGGTGCTCAGTGGAAGACAAGTCTAAAAGCCCTTTAATCCACACACGCATCCATTGCCATCTTGTTCTGCAACGTGCAACAATATAGCCTTTGAGAGTGGTGACTTGATGTAATTGCAACACATGAGGGTGGATTTTTGGCTCATAGCCCAATGTCATGCAAATGACTTCTGATGGTTGATGTCTAACTTCTGTTGCAGTACAGAATGGATTACTACACGTCATTCTTCAAATCTGGCAAGACCACATGGGCAACACTGTCCAAAGACCATCATGAAAGAAGGTCACATGGCTCTTACTTCCAGGATAATTGTGTGAAATGATACTGTCACAAGTGGGTCATGGTCTGATGAACCTTGGAAAGATCTGGGTTCAGAGGGTCACAATGTTTAGCTGATCACAGATCTTCTTCAGTGCCCGCTCATCATTTATCCTGAGTAGGTGCTTATTTACTTTCAGTCAGTGCTGAAGGGGTTAAGGTTCCTTTCTATCTGTAGTTGTAATCCCAGCTGCAGCTATTCCATTCAACTACATATACCTACTACTTGATTTATCCTATGCAGGCTATAATTCAGTCTATGCTGGTGACTGTTCATATGTACTGTACCTGTTCTTGTCACCCCCATTTCTTATGTAAAGTGCCATGGAACCAATGGCGCTATATAAATAAATAATAATAATAATGAGCAGTCTTTAGAGAAAGCTTTGCGATCTTTCCAGCAAATGCAGTGAAGTCTCTCTCTGGAGAAGAATTGGAGTTCAATTTGTCACTTGTTTGTCCCTTCCTCAAATTATCTTATATTAGTAATAAGACTAGTGTTGCTGGTCTGTGGACTAGACAGGGCTTGTCTGTCATCAGCCAGGCCCTGTTCACATGGTCACACATGAGGGAAGGATCGTCTGTTGACATTAGGGAGCTAAGGTATTAACCACAGGTGAGTTCAAGTGGTGACTCCTCTTCCAACTCCTTATTGTCCAGGCCTTCCTTTACATCTTCCCTAATTTACCTCTCATGTTGTGCTGTACACTGTGCAGTCCCTCAATCCATGTAGGGAGCTCATGAGCCAGCTTAATCAAAACGAATATAATATCTAAGGCCCCTTTCACATCAGCGTTTATTGCTGATCGTGGCAGATGCGGTAGATTTACCGCATCTACCGCCTAACCGTCACATTTGCGGTTCACCTGCGGCAAGCCCATGCAATGTCTATGGGGCTTGCAGCAGGTGTGGTAAGTGCAGTATAGTTGCGGTTTCGGCACTTGCGGCAGCTGCGGCCACGAAAAAAAACGCGGTATGCAGTGTTTTTTCGCGGCCGCAGCTGCCGCAAGTGCCAAAACCACAACTATACCGCACTTGCCACACCTGCCGCAAGCCCCATAGACATTGCATGGGCTTGCTGCAGGTGAACCGCAAGTGTGACGGTTAGGGCCCTTTCACATCAGCGTTTTTTTAAATTTGCGGCAGATGCGGTGAAAAAAACCGCATCTGCCGCAATTGCCGCATAACCGATACACTTGCGGCGCGGTTGCGTTTTTTACCATAGAAAGTATAGGGGGACTTGCGGCAGGTGCGGCAAGTGCGGTTTTGCACTTGCGGCAGGTGCGGCAGCGAAAAAAACCGCGGTCAGCCGCGGTTTTTTTCGCGGCCGCACCTGCCGCAAGTGCAAAACCGCACTTGCCGCACCTGCCGCAAGTCCCCCTATACTTTCTATGGGAAAAACCGCAACCGCGCCGCAAGTGTATCGGTTATGCGGCAAACGCGGCAGATGCGTTTTTTTCACCGCATCTGCCGCGAATTTCAAAAAACGCTGATGTGAAAGGGCCCTTAGGCGGCAGATGCGGTAAATCCGCTGCATCTGCCGCGATCAGCGTAAAACACTGATGTGAAAGGGGCCTACCTTATTCTTAATTATAGCGACAGTGGAATTGAGTTTTTGGATATAAAAATCAGTATGGATGAGACACATACTCAACAGACAGATGTATTTGAGAAACAGCATCAGTTAATTCACTCCTATATACATCTGTGCATGCTAGCCACTGTATGTGATGTCCCAGTTGGTCAGTGTCTCAGTGTGAAGCGGATCTGCCCCTCTAAAGCCGGCTTTGAAAAACAGACTGATAATATTTGGAGGAGATTTATGGAGAGAATATAAAGTCAAACTGTATTAAGAAAGCATAAAAGAGGATTAAGGATGCATCAAAAAATGATTTGGTACAAAATAAGGTGAAAAGTGAGGATTCTAGTCAGAGCATTAGATTTTTTTTTATTTTGAATGAAAAATGGGATGAGATGAGGGGAATACTGGCAAAACAATGGCCAATATCATGGTTGTACCCTGCTTTAAACCCTTTTTGTCTAAGGTTTCCATAATGATCACTAAGAGGTGTAAAAATCTCAAAGATGTTTTAATGAAGAGCCATTAGACAGTATACCTTTTAGGCCCAAGAACACCAATGAAAGACTGTTTCCCTTGCGGTTGCTGTGTCTTCTGCACCAATGTCTTTTGCAGCTGGAATTGTAACACAAGTGATGGATCCAGGAGTTTTGTAATCAGGTTGTATATCTCCTGTAGTAATCTAATGCTATCTATTATGCCACTTGTAGTTGTCCCAAATTTTATATAGGTCTCACCTCACAAAAATTAAGAGTGAGAGTAAGAGAGCACGTAAGAGATATTGGCACAGTAAAGACAATAACAGACATTTTGGAATTTAAAACAATACCACACTATTACAAAATCTGTCATGCATCACCCAAAATCATTTATGGTTAGGGGTATAGACTTGATGCACTGTGCTAAACAGGGTAAAAAAACTGTTGCCTCAGGGGAGATTAAATTGATCAACATCCTTGACACTGTGACCCCTGTCGGACTGAACAAAACATTACATTTTGCATCCTTTCTGTAATGTTATATCCATCATTTTTTATATAATCCTGTATTATCTTCCATATATCATGTTTATATTACCGTATATACTCGTGTATAAGCCGACCCGTGTATAAGCCGACCCCCCTACTTTTGCCGAGGGTGGACCCCAGCACAGGTATACAGCCCCCAGCAGTGTGGTATACAGGCCCCCGCAGTGGTATACAGGCCTCCCCAGTGGTAGTATACAGCCCCCAGCAGTGTGGTATACAGCAGCCTCCCCAGTGGTACATACAGGCCCCAGCAGTGTTACAGCAGCCTCCCCAGTGGTATATACAGCAGCAGCTCCAGTGGTAGTATACAACAGCCCCAGATGTATATACAGCAGTTCCAGAGGTATATACAGCAGCCCCAGAGGTATATACAGCAGCCCCAGTGGTAGTATACAGAAGCCACAGAGGTAGTATACAGCAGCCCCAGTAGTAGTATACAGAAGCCCCAGAGGTAGTATACAGCAGCCCCAGTAGTAGTATACAGCAGCCTCAGTGGTATATACAGCAGCAGCCCCAGTAGTAGTATACAGAAGCCCCAGTGGTAGTATACAGCAGCCCCAGTAGTAGTATACAACAGCCCCAGGGGTATATACAGCAGCAGCCCCAGGGGTATATACAGCAGCAGCCCCAGGGGTATATACAGCAGCAGCCCCAGTGGGTATATACAGCAGCAGCCCCAGGGGTATATACAGCAGCAGCCCCAGGGGTATATACAGCAGCAGCCCCAGGGGGTATATACAGCAGCAGCCCCAGAGGTATACAGACCTCCCCCCCCATCAGTAGTATACAGAGGCCCCAGCTGTATACAGCAGCCCCAGCTGTATACAGCCCCCCCGTGGTATCCAGGGCCCCCCGTGCTGCACACCTGTAAAGTAAGATGTCAGTATACTTATCGCTGCCGCCGCCGCCGCCCCGCTGCTCGGTCACCGCGCTGCTCCGGGTCTTCATGCTTCCTTCTCCGGCGCACAGGAAATGACGTCATTGTTCGAGCGCCGGAGAAGGAAGCATGAAGACCCGAAGCAGCACGGTGACCGAGCAGCGGAGCGGCGGCGGCGGCAGCGATAAGTATACTGACATCTTACTTTACAGGTGTGCAGCAAGGGGGGCCCTGGATACCACGGGGGGGGGGGCTGTATACAGCTGGGGCTACCGTATATACTCGTGTATAAGCCGAGGGGGGACTTTTCAGCACATTTTTTGTGCTGAAAAACTCGGCTTATACACGAGTATATACGGTACTTCTTTTTTTAATTCTCACTTTGTTTTATGTTTGTCTAAAACCTTTACTTTGCACTTTAGTTGACCTAGCATTATGATTGGGTACTTAAATGTGAGACACGCTACAATATTTGAGAGATTATACCCTACATACAAGGCGATGGATATTGATCTGCCAGATTAAGAATACTTAGGATACCTCTGCTTGCCAAAGCAAAAATACCGTACTTTTAATGTCTTTGCCTGTCATCATGCATGGATTAGGTTGTTTATATGCAGAAAAAATGAAAAGAAATAGCAGCACCCCTTGGTCATAAAAAAGGTCAATCTTTATTATAGAAAAGTAAAAAAAAAGTTCAGGGAGAGATGCAAAATGTCATGGACGACAGTCTGTTTCTTGCCTTCTGGCGCTCCTACCGGTCACGCCTACTCACCTGACCTCAGGTCATGCATTTAAATGGCCAGTAAACACCATGGCAACCATAATCAAATTAAAATAACAATATACAAATATATACACAATCACTGAAAAAGAAATATGATCTTTACATATTTAAAACACTACAGTAATCATATGCGTTCAAGAAAACTGTTAAATTGCTCCTGTCGTTGAATCCGATAGGACCCTGTGCATTTGTGTGTATGATCCACAGTGCTTCACACAGCAATAGAAGTCTTTCTAGATCACCACCCCAATGCGGTAAATAAGCTTGCTCAAGTCCTGCAAATCTTAAACATTCAGGATTTGCCTGATGGCGAGTTTGCATATGTATAATTAACCTGGCTGCCACTTTGCCACTAGTGATGGAATTATAGTGCTCTCTAATGGTACCCTCACACGCCTCAATATCTGCTGGCGATATGAGGCGATCTAACGTGTGCGTGCACGTGTTTCATGCTCGCCACAGATCGCCGATGGCAGCATTAGACGCCGCAATCTCACCCTGAAAGTAAGGGGATGTGTCGCTCCGGAAATCGGCTCACCTACAGCGGAAACAATCTTGCCTCATTCCATCACTGCTTTACACGCCGCAATTCCAGAGGCAATGTGGGCGTACATGTTCAGTGGTGCTAGGAGATAGGCGTGCCACAGTGGTTTACACGGCGCCCCATACGCGCTCATTGGACAATGCAACAGCGTTATGATTTGTCAGCCTGCTCTGGAAAGCTGGCTAATACATGACACAATTGAAGAGTAGATGTGTGTGTTGCTGAACGGACAGCTCTTCAAATATGGCGCCCTGTCAACTGTCAGCCAATGGGAACACAGTAGCCAACACCAATCATTGCAGACAGGGCGTAGACTACAGAACGGTTGAGGCACGCCTACGGGAAATCCTAGGCAACGCTGTTTCCATCACTATCGCCCGTTCACACGCCACAACACGGAAATATCGCCTTCATGATTGAGGCTGATTTCAGAGCAGTGCTCAGAAATCAGGCGGGAGGCGATTTATCCCCACAAAATTACCCAATCACACGCCGCAACTGTGAGGCAATTTCACAGCGATTGCTCCGGGGCGATGTATCGCCTTTAGGATTCCCAGACGATATTGCGGTATGTGAAGGTACCATAACGCTAACAAAAAGAGGCCGGATAGTATTTCCTATGTAAAAATGATTACAAGGACAGAACGAGACATACACCACAAACTTGGTGCGACATGAGATGAAATCACTAACTGTCTGTGGTGTACTTCCTAAATGTATTGGATTACTGATCATATGTAGCCAACAGGAAGATCAATTGCCACATTTATGATTCCCCACTGGAACCATCATCTCCAATCAATTATTTTTAGGGGAAACTACCCTGTTTTCCCAATCTTGTCCCTCACATTCCTACACCTTTTGTAAATGACTAAAGGCTTTCTCAAGGCCACCTCTCGCAGGTCACCATTATGTGCCAATTTTTGTTTATGGCCTTCCTAAATAATGCCATCAAGGAGACTAAACTCAAAGCTAGAAAAAATATATTTTCTTTTTTTGCATAAGTTTTTTTCTGTAGAAGAACATTTTAGAAGAAGCTTCTTACTTTTTCCAGTCCTTCATCTAGGACTGTGTCTGGAGTACCACTCTACTTAAAATTCCAATGCAAATCTTCTGCTTGTGCTTTGAATCTAGTGTCATTGTTGTTAATCTTACTGAGTCTGAGGAACTGACTATATAGTAGTGTTCTCCTAGTGTGGAATGTGTGTGCACTTGTAAAATGTAGAGTGTTACTTGAGGCAGATGGTTTTTTGTGTACATATTATTACTACCATTATTTACCCTTACAAGTACATCAAGAAAAATGAATTGATCCCCTTAAAAACGTAGGTACCGTATATACTCGTGTATAAGCCGACCCGTGTATAAGCCGACCCCCCTACTTTTGCCCCCAAAACCTGGGAAAACCTATTGACTTGTGTATAAGCCAAGGGTGGACCCCAGCACAGGTATACAGCCCCCAGCAGTGTGGTATACAGCAGCCTCACCAGTGGTATATACAGCAGCAGCCCCAGTGGTAGTATACAGCAGCCCCAAAGGTATATACAGAAGCCCCAGTGGTAGTATACAGCAGCAGCCCCAGTGGTAGTATACAGCAGCAGCCCCAGTGGTATATACAGCAGCAGCCCCAGTGGTAGTATACAGCAGCCCCAGAGGTATATACAGCAGCCCCAGTGGTAGTATACAGCAGCAGCCCCAGTGGTAGTATACAGCAGCAGCCCCAGTGGTATATACAGCAGCAGCCCCAGTGGTAGTATACAGCAGCCCCAGAGGAATGTACAGCAGCCCCAGTGGTAGTATACAGCAGCCCTTAGGTAGTATACAGCAGCCCCAGAGGTATATACAGCCCCAGAGGTATATACAGCCCCAGAGGGATATACAGCTCCAGAGGTATATACAGCAGCCCCAGTGGTAGTATACAGCAGCCCTTAGGTAGTATACAGCAGCCCCAGAGGTATATACAGCCCAGAGGTATATACAGCAGCCCCCCCCCATATCAGTATACAGGCCCCGCCCTTGGGTAGCAATCCTGTAAAGGAAGAGATTAGTATACTTATCCCTCCGCTGTCCCGCTGCCACTGTCCCGCCGCCGCCATCGCGCTCCTCTGTCTTCATCCAGCGTCTTCTGTCTTCTTCCAGCTTCCTCCTCTGGCGCGCAGACAATGACGTAATTGCCTGCGCCCACCGGAGGAAGCCGGAAGAAGACAGAAGACGCTGGATGAAGCCGGAGGAGCGCGATGGCAGCGGCGGAACAGCAGCAGCGGGACAGCGGAGGGATAAGTATACTAATCTCTTCCTTTACAGGATTGCTAAACAAGGGGGGGGGCCCTGTACACTGATGGGGGGGGCACTGTATACTGTATACATTGTATACAGTATACAGTGACTCGCGTATAAGCCGAGGGGGGACTTTTCAGCCCAATATTTGGGCTGAAAAACTCGGCTTATACGCGAGTATATACGGTAAATTTCATTCTCATGTTGTTTGTATGCAGATAAATGAGGAAGTCAGAGAATTCTTGTTCTATCCCTACACATACTATGAATGTATTGTCTACATTTCTATAGTAGGTACATATAAACTTCAAATAGGGGTCATTTCCCGTCAAAATTATATTTTCATCAAAGGCGGCAACTAAGGGATTGGCAAATATACACCCCGAGGAAGGAGGCCGTGACCTCTGAAATGCATTGTTTAACCCTTACAGCCCAGACCGCCCTCTCAGTGACACTCCCCACTGACACTACATGGACAGAAACAGCTCCCCACCCATCCGATCATGTGACTGATGACACGCTAGTCAGCTGACGCTGAACAGGAAGAGCAACTTGCCAACGCCCGGTAAGCATGCTTAGTAACAGCCAAGCACGGCAACTTCACCTCACAGGACGGGGGCAACAGACTGAGCTGGAGAACCGAAAGCAAAAGCAGCAGGAGGAACCGACTAGGACCTGGAGCACACTACTTAAGGTAGAGTGAATACCAATTGTGGTGTTACACATATTTTTAGAAAAGTGCTTATGAATAGACATATTTATATATACACATTGCTCTACAAGCAGAGGCTATTTATATAGCAGGAGAAGTAAGCCTCTGCAAGGCACAGAAGTGTCAGAAATATCGGCAGCAGATCATACAACAAGAATCATTAAACAATAAATGTTTATACACAAGAAAAATTATCACACATAGACCCATGATAGAGTTCAAAATATATAACTACACATAGAAACAGCACAAACCCTCACACCCAAGCACAATACACCCTAGTAACTAGGCCCTAAAAAACAAAATATTACAGCACATACCCATACAATCTGAGTACTGACACTAAGTATTACCACAAATATCAAATTATCCATCTTCAGACAAATGTACCTGTTACAATATATACCTACACGTAGAAGACCTAGTTAGGAAACATCACTATTATCACACTGTCCTCCCCTTATTGTCCAAAGTATAAATAGTATTATATTCACTCATTTATAGCACATCGCAAAGAGATGGACCCATCACCATAGAAGCACCGTTACACCTGAAGCCTATAAACATGAACAAGTAAGTGACTACTTGGTACATAACAAATTTTGAAAGGAACTCATTATGGTTGAAAAAAAAACCTAAAACAAGGTCAATAAATTGGATTGACAGGTCCCTACATGTAGAAGAACTTAACAGTCACGACATCCCCCAAGGGGAGATCATACACAACAGCACCAAAAGGTAATCTTTTTGGAAAATAGAAATAACTAAACATAATACAACCATACGGAGAATTGTTTACTGAGTTACATACCTCTTCTATTCTAGATGAGCCAAATATTTCCATCTTAAACCAGAAATAAGCCACATACGACCAACCAAGAAGCAGTCTGAAGCAAGACCTTACCATACCATCTATGTATAACCATTAAGATACCCACACAAGATCAAAGAAAAAGCCACTTCTCTTCTCCTAGAAAACTCAAGATTACCCCATATACGGTACATTTTATTCATTTTTTAGTCATTTTAATCATATGTTCTCAATTACAGTAAGTGGTTATTAAATAACAACTACTGTGATCAAATTAAAATAATTTTTATTAAGTTTTTATTAAAGTTTTATATATAGTTTTTTAACAAAAAATTTTTTTTGTTTAATCAACATCAACCACTCATAAACCGGGTGGATATTATGTAAATCATCTATCTAACTTTAATAAACATGCCAAAGGAGGGTTAACTGAACATTGCCTACGTTGTTTATTGGGAGCCATAAAACAAGGTGTAGCGTGCAACTCACTACCTTTAATTGATATCCAAAACACCCTAATGGTACCTTTACACGCCGCTACTGGATGGTGGCAACAAAAAAGGAACAGAAGGGTTGTTTCTACACCATGCTATGTACCTGGTATGTACCTGGGACGTGACACAGCCTCCGGGAAACCACCCCCCTTCAGCGATCATTGGAGGAAGCTCCTGCGTTACAATTGGTTGTTGCTGCATAGGGCGGCATATTTAAGGAGCTGACCAGTCACACTACACAATTGCTCAAGCGTCATGTATTAATCAGCTTCCTGCACTGCCTGGCCAATCATGATGTTATTGCCTTGTCCTATCAGCGTACGGACGTCTCGTAATCCACAATTTTGGCACACCTATGTGTTGTCCCTGCTGCACCAGGTCCGCCCATATTAGCTTGTTGTAGCGGTGTGTAAATGAGGTAAGGTGCTCTGCAGAAGGTAACTTGAGACACCCGGCGGTGTATCTAGAGATAGATGTAACCTACTGTAGCGCACCTTGTTGCGGCGTGTAAAGGTGGTGCGATTACCGTTTGCAACCGTTTGTGCGTGCTCGTGCACGTGAAGTACCCGGTTGTTGCCACCATCCAGTAGCGGCGTGTAAAGGTACCATAAAGGTGTAACCCACGCGGTGACACCTTATAGTTACTTCAGCAACATAAGTATATAAGCTAGCTCTGGTGCAAAAATCATGTTTCCAACTAAATATATACTCGACAGGCGTATCCATCACGGTACTGGAATGCTGCAAATACCACAAATTATTTAAAGTTTTTTCTAACAAACAAGGAAACAAAAGAAACTAACATCTTTTTTGTGACAAGAAATAAAGGTTACTTGTTATATAACCAGTTGTTATTTTCAGAAAATCACAAAGTCATCTAACTATAATAGGAAGTAGGGGATAAAGGGTGTGGGGGCAAAAATGTAGGGAGAATTGGGAGCAGGGGAAGGAAGGGTAGATAAAGCATTCCAAGGCGTCCTGCTCAGTGTGATGATGTTGACTAAGTAGTTAGAAAGTTCAGTCCTTCAAATGAGGGTATATACATTCGATTTTGAAATAAACATGAAGAAGTGATAAAAATGTAAAGAGGTATGTTTTACGAAGTATAGATTGTTTCTCCTGGAGGTTTCTCTGATGTACAACCCATGGCAAAAATTATGGAATCACCTGGCTCTGAGGATATCCATTCAGTTGTCTAATATTGTAGAAAAAAAGCAGATCACAGACATGGCACAAAACTAAGGTCATTTCAAATGCAACTCTCTGCCTTGAAGAAACACTAATAGAAATCTTGAAAAAAAAAATGTGCTAGCCAGTAACTGTTACTTTTGTAGACCAAGCAGGGGAAAAATTATGGAATCACTCAATTCTGAGGTAAAAATTATGGAAACACCCTGTAAATTTTAATTCTCAAAACTAACACCTGCATCAAATAAGATCTGCTCATTAGTGTGCATCTAAAAAGGAGTGGTTACACCCTAGAGAGCTGTTGCATCAAGTGGATTGACATGAATCATAGCTCCAACACGAAAGATGTCAATTGAAACAAAGGAGAAGATTATCAAACTCTTAAAAGAGGGTAAATCAACACTCAATGTTGCAAAAGATGTTGGTTGTTCACAGTCAGCTGTGTCTAAAATCTGGTCCAAATACAAACAACATGGGAAGGTTGTTAAAGGGAAACATTCTGTAGACCAAGGAATAAATGGATGAAAGTCATATTCAGTGATGAATTGCGAATCTGCATTGGGCAAGGTGATGATGCTGGAACTTTTGTTTGGTGTCGTTTCAATGAGATTTATAAAGGTGACTGCCTGAAGAGAACATGCAAATTTCCACAGTCATTGATGATATGGGGCTGCATGTCAGGTAAAGGCACTGGGGAGCTGGCTGTCATTGGGTCATTCCATGTCAAGTGATCCAAAAATGAATATTTTTTTTCCCTGACGTCCTCAGATTTTTTAAATTTTTTTTCTATATGAAGAACAACTTTATCTAATTACAAAAAAAAAGTTTTGAATTTTTTTCTTTATCTGTTAATTTTTTACAGATTTTTAAAGTTTTAAAAAAGTGCGAATTTTGGCCTGGTATGGCTTTACATTTTCTATCATATCTCAGGCTAGAAATAAGATAGAGAAACAAAATAAACACCAATCTACTCAGAACTGTCCAGGCTTTCATCAGATATGTCACAAGAGGATCTTTGTTAATATTTTACCCATGTGATCGCAAGCGCAAAACTTTAAAACGCATTTCCGAAAAATCGGCGCGCTTTAAATATTTCAAAAACTGCCCATGTGTCTGCTTTGCTCTTAGCCACATCTGTACCAAATTTCAAGTTGGGATCGCAATGGGATCATATTTTAACATATTTTACTAGTAAGAGCGTCAATGGGTCATTCCATATCAAGTGATCTAAATATGAATATTTTTTTTTACCTGACGTCTTTAGATTTTTTTTTTTTTTTTCCTTTATGAAGTACTACTTTAGTTAATTACAAATTAAAAGTTTAGAATTTTTTTCTTCATCAGTTAATTTTTTACAGATTTTTAAAGTTTAAAAAAAGGGTGAATTTTGGCCTGGTATGACTTTACATTTTTTTATCTCAGGCTAGAAATAAGATAATGAAGTGGGAGAGGCATCATTTTACTCAGAACGGTAATAGCTTTCATTGGAGATGTTACAAGACTATGTTTCTTCATATCAAATTCAAACTATTGACGGGCAATTGTGAAAAATGACTGATTGTGTTCTTGGTGATTTTTGAATTGACACTATAATAGTTAAATATTTTGCACTTAGGTCCAATGAATGCGTCCATGGGGTCAAGCTGGGACAGAGTCATCACAAATTAGCCTTATTTGCAGATGACCTGCTACTTTACATCTCCCAGCCCCTGGTCTCCATCCCTTCGGTCTTAATGGAGTTTGAACGGTTCGGACAATTGAGCAACTTTAAAGTGAATTGCTCCAAAACCGAGGCACTCAATATTTCTTTGCCTGGAGAATTGGTTTCTCATCTATCTAAACAGTTCCCATTTAAATGGAAAGTAGAAGCCATTAAGTACTTGGGAGTCCTTATACAAATATTCAATTTAAATTATCAACCCCTTTTGACTAACGCGGAATCTGCATTTACCTCCTATAGACAATTAAAGCTATCCTGGTTCGGGAGAATAAACGTAGTCAAGATGGATGTCTTGCCCCGACTCTTATATACTTTTCAGACAGTTCCTGTTCTATTGGATAGAGGCTTCCTCTCCAAAATGCAATCTATGATCCTTAGATTTGTCTGGGGGGGCAAGAGGTCCAGATTGCGAATGAATATCCTATCCTTGCCCGAGACCAGAGGAGGGGTTGGACTACCCAACATACGAGCGTACTTTGTGGCTTCCTCTCTTGTTAGAGGTCTAGATTGGCATTATCATGCGTCCTCCAAGAAATGGGTAGGGGTGGAGCAAGAGGGTTTGGGGATTCCGCTGAAACACCTGCTTTGGATTTCCCCTAAAGACTCCACAGACCTAGTACCTTTGACAGACATGACCAGAAACACCTTGAAGGTATGGCACCTAGTGACGAAAACCCTCCGCTTAAACGACAGACTTAGCCCTTTGACTCCCCTTTTTTCCAACCCATCTTTCCCACCCAGATTTGACAGGCAGAGATTTTTATGTTGGCGGATTGTGGATGACACCCGAGTAGGACAGACTCTGTCCAGTGGTGGTTTGCCCCTGATGGCAGAGCTACAACTCAAAGAACCTACGAGACCTCTTAAGTGATTCGAATTTCTCCAATACAGAGCATACTTATATTCAGCTGACCACTCTTGCAGGGTAATATTGACGCCCAACGTATTGGAGAGGTTATTCCAACTGGAGGCTCCACCGAGGCGCAAAATATCATTTCTATACCAGGCCTTAGGGTCCATGAGAGAGCAGGGCACCCTTTACTTCCAACGTGCTTGGGAGAAGGAATTGGGGTGTAGCATTTCAGAAGCTAATTGGCAGAAATGCTTTATATTTACTCACTCACTAGCTAGCGCTTGTTCTGCACAAGAAAGAAGCTATAAGCTGCTCACTAGATGGTACTTGTGCCCGACGACACTCCGGAACATGTTCCCTGGAACCCCTGATACCTGCTGGCGCTGTGGGGAAGAGAAGGGTACAATGATACACATTTGGTGGAGTTGTGGGGAAATCCGGCGGTTCTGTTCTGAGGTTTTCAATGCATACGCCCGGATAACAGGTAAACAAGCCGAATGCTGCCCAGAATCGGCAATGTTATCCATTTTTCCAGGTCCTATTGGGCTACAGAAGAGGGATATTCTCCGCTTTTGCATCTCGGCTGCTCGTGCTGTGATCCCGAGGTTCTGGAAATCAAGCCGGGCTCCATCTCTACTTGATTGGTTCAAAGAATTGATGGACATATATCGAATGAAGGAGCTCGCAGCTGATGCGTCGGGATCTCGGAACAAATTCTTAGGGATTTGGGTTGAATGGATTCTTTTTCACGACTCTGCAGAATTTAGGAGTATCTTTTCCAGCACAGATAATATGGCTCGACCTCTGGCTGATGGGGAGCCAGTGGGATGAGTACCCTTTCTCCTTCCCATACCTCACCCGTCCCCCCCCTCCTTTTTTTCTTTTTTTCTTACGTGGCTTTTCTTTCCCAGTATAACTTTTTCTAATGGTTTTTGTTTCTCTTCTCTCTCTCTTCTTTTCTATCTCTCTTTTCTTCCCATCTGATACATTCAGTCTAGGTATTTCCTTTCTATGCCTATACCTTCAGAATTCTAGTGAACATTAGACAGGTATCGAAAACTCTGAGCTGTGAGTAGATCATTAATATTTCGGCCTTCCTTCCCGGTACACCAGTCGATAGACTATTCCATCTAGGCCTCAACGGGTAATGACCCACTTACGTGGTCAACCTGTTAGAAGGGGCCAAGTGATAAAAATCATTCTGCTGGGGCTGCTTGTCCCCTTGACATCAGAACATCTCAAAACCCTGAGAAAGGTTGTATACTTGAGTGTTTGGAATTATATTTAGATTGTAGTATATATTGCACCAGAGATAAGCGCAAAAGTAAATTTGCAGCTTATCTTAAAGTTACTAATAACTTTGTGAATTCTCTTTTTGTATATTTTATATGTCTCAAGATTTTGTTAAAAGATTGAATGTATGTCTTTCATATGTTTTTTCAAAATTTAATAAAAATGAGATTAACCATAGTTAAATATTTTAAAATATGATCCCATCACGATCCCAACTTGAAATTTGGTACAGATGTGGCTAAGAGCATAAAAGACACATGGGCAGTTTTGGAAAATTTTTATTAAAATGTTTTTTCGGAAATGCGTTTCAAAATGTTGCGTTTGCATTCGCATGGGTAAAAAATTTAAATTAACAAATATACTCTTGTGACATATTTGGTGAAAGCCTGGACAGTTCTGAGTAGAATGGTGTTTATTTTGTTTCTCTATCTTATTTCTAGCCCGAGATAAAAAAATTTAAAGTCATACCAGGCCAAAATTCACCCTTTTTTTAAACTTTAAAAATCTGTAAAAAATTAACTGATGAAGAAAAAAATTCTAAACTTTTAATTTGTAATTAACTAAAGTAGTACTTCATAAAGGAAAAAAAAAAAAAAAATCTAAAGACGTCAGGTAAAAAAAAATATTCATATTTAGATCACTTGATATGGAATGACCCATTGACGCTATTAATAGTAAAATATGTTAAAATATGATCCCATTGCGATCCCAACTTGAAATTTGGTACAGATATGGTTAAGAGCAAAGCAGACACATGGGCAGTTTTTGAAATATTTAAAGCGCGCCGATTTTTCGGAAATACGTTTTAAAGTTTTGCGCTTGCGATCACATGGGTAAAATATTAACAAAGATCCTCTTGTGACATATCTGATGAAAGCCTGTATAGTTCTGAGTAGAATGGTGTTTATTTTGTCTCTCTATATTATTCCTAGCCTGAGTTATGAGGAGAAACGTAAAGGCAGGCAACAGCGAAATTCACACTTTTTCCGAACTTTGAAAATCATTTAAAAAAGAAATACATTTTTTAAAAAAATTTTCTCTTCACATTTTGCATTGTCTGACATGCTATTATCAAATAACAAAATCTCAAAAGAATTAAAAATATAGAGGTAATAATCATTGGTTCACTTGACATGGAATGACCCCATTACATCTTCAATAAATGCCCAAGATGATAATGCATCTTGCCATAGAGCAAGAACTGTGAAAACATTCCTTGAATGAAGACACATAAGGTCAATGTCATGGCCTGCAAATAGTCCGGATCTCAATCATCCAATTGAAAATCTTTGGTGGAAGTTGAAGAAAATGGTCCATGACAAGGCTCCAACCTGCAAAGCTGATCTGGCAACAACAGAGAAAGTTGGAGCCAGATTGATGATGAATACTGTTCGTCACTCATTAAGTCCATGCCTCAGAGGCTGGAAGCTGGTATAAAAGCCAGAGGATCACAGAGAACAAGGAACATCTGAAGAAGCCCAGAACCT
>JARQOC010000006.1:151715296-151729172 GCA_033576535.1 Allobates femoralis
GAATGTGGATTTCTCTGATGACTCTTCAATAGAATTACACCACAGCCGCCGCAACTACTGCAGGAGACCTTCTGGAGCTCGTATGGATCCAAAATACACCCAGAAAACAGTTAAATTTGGTGGTGGAAAGATCATGGGCTCGGGTTACATTCATTATGGGGGTGTGCGAAACATTTGCAAGGTGGAAGGCAATATCAATAGCCTAAAAGATCAAGAAGTATTAACTACCTCTTCATACATCCATCTCTACAACAAAGTTCCTCCAGGCAAAAAAGATCAAGGTGCTCAAGGACTGGCCAGCCCAGTCACCAGACATGAACATCATTGAGCATGTTTGGGGTAGAATGAAAGAGGAAGCTTGGAAGACAAAACCAAAGAATCTAGATGAACTCTGGGAGGCATGTAACACTGCATTCTTTGCTATTCCTGATGACTTCATTAATTTTGTGTTATAGGAGAAGAAAAAGAAGTCGCAATCAGAGCTTCTATAAACAGCGGTTCTTTATTGTGCTTCAGTGCACACAGCAGGTAATGGCATGCGGGTGGGTGGACGGGGGGCACGACGTTTCGCGCCGTATAAGGCGCTTCAGCAGGTTAGTCCTCCTAACTAACCTGCTAACCTGCTGAAGCGCCTTATACTGCGCGAAACGTCATGCCCCCCGTCCACCCACCCACATGCCACTACCTGCTGTGTGCACTGAAGCACAATAAAAAACCGCTGTTTATAGAAGTTCTGAGTGCGACTTCTTTTTCTTCTCCTATAACACAAAACTGGATGTGACGTATCGGACTGTTGGGAGTGAGCACCAGAGCGTGCAGAGCGGTGCAGCAGGGAGGACCCTCCTCATCATCCTCCATAGCCAAGGGCTGAAAGCTTGCAGGCGGCGGTGAAATCTCCCCAGGCTGTATGGGAGACGCTGTAAGGTGGTGCTGACCCCATCCTAATCTTCAAAATGATAACTTCATTAATAAATTGTATGAATCATTGTTGAACCGCATGGATGCAGTCCTTCAAGCTCATGGAAGTCACACAAAGTATTAAATATGACTCTAATAGCACCACAACTTCATTCACCATTGTTATGCAACATATATTTGTATTTTATGTAAATTTTTTGATTGAAAATCACATTACTTTCTGTGGGCGCCAAAACTTTTGTCTTGCCAAAATCTGACCATTCTGTGTTCATTAAATAATCAATATTTCAGCATTAATGCCAATTTATTTTCTTAACCTAAACCACATTTCGGAAGGTTTCAGCTTTCAAAAGAGTAATTTATAAAACCAATGGATGAATTTAACGCAGGTTATAAGCTTTTATTTACATAACATGGATAAGCGACATAACTTCTGTCAGGGACTGTATACAGTATATGGTTATATCCAATCACTTTCATAAGTGATCAATACTCAGTGATTATTATTAAAAGAGTACTACATGGATTACATTAGACAATCCATCATCAGTTCATTACATCATAACATCATAAGAAAGTGCATGGCAGCTAAGGGAACAAAAACTCCTTGATACAGCAACACCATAATTACATATTAAGTGAACAATAAAGTGCACACGTATATGTTTTAAATAAGGGGTAACATGACTCACTCATCAGGTACAATTAAAAAAAATGCGTGTGCATGTCCGTGAAGTTAGACATTGACGTTGCAGGCAACATTTCCTGTGCACTGGGTGAAAATGCATGCGTTTCTACCGCGACTGCATTTGGCTTTGCGTTTGCAATGTGTATGCCATATAAGCCTATGGAATGCATCCAGCTGCATTAACGCTAGCGTTTGATAGCGATAACGCAGTGCAAAATGCATTGCAGCCAAACGTAGCACAACCCTGATGTGAAAAGGCATGACATGTTTTTTCAAAGTGTTTGCCCTTAAATGCACAATGATATGTACTATACATAATGTATGTTGAACAATGATGGCAGAGCCAGCAACATCATCAGCGGGTTTCAAATAGTGTCGGTAGTTACATTGGCAACTCAAGGCCTTTGGGTAAGGGAGTTATAGCGGCTGGTAAGGCTTTGCAATAATCAGTGTCTAAGAGGCAAAGTATAAGTGTAAGAGTACACTAACATCTGCATACAAAATCGCTGAGTTCAATTCGACATAAAATCAAGTTGCACTGACACCTATGTTAAACAATAGGACAGTGGTCATCTGTGAGTTTTTCCTTAGCTGAAAACAAGCTGAGCAAAAAAATTGTAACATGTTGCATATGGCAACGTACAGTGGCGTAACTTCAGGCCCAGATGCGAAAGCTCCAATGGGGCCCCCAAGTATTGCAAATCTTTAATAGTATTAGTCTTTTTCTATAGGCCAAAGGGACTTATGGGGTCCCCCTAGGCTGCAGGGCCCGGGTGCGATTGCAACCCCTGCACCTATTGTAGTTACATCCTGGCAGCTTATCTCGCCAGAGACTCACCAATGCAAGTCAATGGGCGCAAGAAAAAAAATGGACATACGTATGACATACGTATGCAATGCATTAACATCATCTTTTACATACCCTAGTAACTCTATGTCAATTTAAACCTAGTTGTCACATTTTAATAAATCAATGTTATCTAAAGAGATAGCTGATAGAAAGAAAGATTATATAGAAAGAATAGAGAGAAAGATAGAACAGAGAAAGAGATAGAATAGATAGAATGATTGACATATAGGCAGATGGAAAGGATAGAAAGGATAGAAAGATAGATAGACAGACACAGACAGACAGACAGACAGACAGATAGATAGATAGATAGATAGATAGGTACTTGAGAAAGGTGCCTAGTGCACCGAAACGTCGTGCCACATGGGCTCTGAATAAAAAACAGACCCTTTATTCACCTGAACTGGAGTGCTGCCTGTTTTCCTTGATTTAGATAGATAGATAGATAGATAGATAGATAAGATAGATAGAGTTGCAAAAGCTATATAATGTCCCACCTCCCTATAGATTGTAAGTTTAGTGCCTTTCATGTGGCACTAAAGGTTATTTAGCCTAGATTTAGCGAGTAAAAAAGAATTGATTAAAAAGTACATGGGGTCACCTCTATTTGTGACAGCCTGTTAGGGTAAAGCAGTCAGCTGAAGCTCGCAGTCCACAATTGGCAGCTTTACCTTGGCAGGAAATCCAAAATAGAAGTAATGCCACACATTTGTTTTTAAAAAATGTAATTATAGATAAAAAAAATGTGGTCCCGCCCAAATTGGTTCACCAGCCAGGGTGAATCTGACTGCTGGGGTCTGGTATTCTCAGGGTGAGAAGTACCATAGTTATTGGCCCTCCCCAGCCTTAAAATAGTAGACTACTGCCACCCCAAAATTGGAACTTCCATAAGATGCGCCACTCCTGCCGCTGCACCTTGGCTCTTCCCGTTTCCCTGGGGCAGTGGTAAATGGGGTAACTGTATTTGGGGTTGATGCCAGCTATGTAGTGTCAACTCACATCAAGTATTGAGACATCTATCAGATACCTGACATAATTAACCCAGTCATTAATAACTTAATTAACTACAAATTTATACTGAGAACTTACAATTCTGCCCTTCACCTTGCCAAACAAACCTACTTCACCACTTTGATCTCCTCACTATCCAACAACCCAAAAAAACTCTTTGACACCTTTCACTCTCTCCTCAGTCCTAAAGTGCAGGCCCCCATCACTGACCTTTGTGCTGATGACCTGGCTTCCCACTTCACAGAGAAAATAGAAAACATCCGTCAGGAAATCAACTCCCAACCTCAAATTGCTGTTACCCCTACCTCTCCCCACATTTCCTGCGGCTCACTCACTACTTTTGACCCAGTCACAGAAGAAGAAGTCTCCAGGCTCCTCTCTTCCTCGCGTCCCACCACATGCACTGCTGACCCCATCCCCTCACACTTACTCCAGTCTCTCTCTCCGGTGGTCACCATTCACTTAACCAAAATCTTCAATCTCTCCCTCTCTTCTGGCGTCTTCCCCTCCTCCTTCAATCACTCTATCATCACTCCTTTATTAAAGAAATCTTCTCTCGACCCTTCCTGCACAAACAACTACAGACCAGTTTCCAATCTCCCCTTCATCTCTAAACTCCTGGAGCGCCTGGTCTACTCGCGCCTCACTCATTACCTCTCCACTCACTCTCTTCTAGACCCATTACAGTCTGGTTTCCGCCCCCTACATTCTACAGAAACTGCTCTCACCAAAGTGACCAATGACCTTCTGACGGCAAAACGTAATGGTCACCACTCTCTGCTTATCCTTCTTGATCTCTCTGCAGCCTTTGACACCATTGACCACCATCTCCTACTCTCCATGCTGCACTCCATCAGCATCAAGGACACTGCTCTCTCCTGGTTCTCTTCCTATCTTTCTGACCGCTCTATCAGTGTATCATTCGCTGGCTCCACTTACTCCCCTCTTCCTCTTACTATCGGAGTCCCTCAGGGTTCAGTCCTTGGACCTCTTCTCACTCTACACAGCCCCGATTGGACAGACCATCAGTAGATTTGGTTTTCAGCACCATCTTTATGCTGATGACACATCTTTATGCTGATGACACACAACTATACACTTCTTCCCCTGACCTTACTCCCGCTCTAATGAAAAACACCAATGACTGTCTAACCGCAGTTTCCAATATCATGTCCGCTCTCTACCTGAAACTTAATCTTTCCAAAACTGAACTACTTCTGGTCCCGCCCTCCACTAACCTCCCTAAATATGACATCTCTCTCTCAGTGTGTGGCACCACAATAGTGCCTAGTCAGCAGGCTCGCTGTCTGGGTGTTATGTTTGACTCTGATCTTTCCTTCACCCCATATATACAATCTCTTGCCCGCTCTTGCCGCTTGCACCTGAAGAACATCTCCAGAATTCGCCCTTTTCTCACCTTGGAAACCACAAAAAACATCACAGTGGTCCTGATTCACTCCCGCCTTGACTATTGTAATGCTCTCTTAATTGGCCTCCCCCGCACTAGACTGTCCCCTCTCCAGTCCATCCTTAATGCAGCAGCCAGGATTACCTATCTAGATAATTGTTACTCAGACGCTTCTGCTCTATGCCAGTCATTGCACTGGCTGCCTATACACTATAGGATCCAATTCAAACTGCTTGTTCTCACGCACAAAGCTCTTCACACTGCAGCACCCCCATACATCTCCTCCATCATCTCTGTCTATCACCCCACCCGTTCTCTTCGCTCTGGAAGTGACTTTAGACTCACTTCTGCATTAATCCGAACCTCCCACTCCCGGCTCCAAGACTTCTCCCGAGCCTCACCAATTCTTTGGAATGCTCCGTCTCAAGTGGATCATATATAACGGGTTGTGGACACTTATTCTGCTCCTATCTGTTCCCCATCTCCTCAAGTTGACTACACTATCATTGTTAGATTGTAAGCTCTTATGAGCAGGGCTGCCATTTTTTGCTCTAATTATTGTATTATGTTATGCTTTGTGTTGTATTGTTTTTGCCATTGTATTGTATTTTCTAATTGTTTCTTATAATTGTTTAAATGTGAACTTTGTATTGTGAAGCGCTGCGGAATATGTTGGCTCTATATAAATAAAAATTATTACCGTATATACTCGTGTATAAGCCGACCTGTGTATAAGCCGACCCCCTTCTTTTGACCCCAAAACCTGGGAAAACCTATTGACTCGTGTATAAGCCGAGGGTGGTCCCCAGCACAGGTATACAGCCCCCAGTAGTGTGGTATACAGCAGCCTCCCAAGTGGTATATACAGGCCCCAGCAGTGTTACAGCAGCCTCCCCAGTAGTATAAACAGCAGCAGCCCCAGTAGTATATACAGGCCCCAGCAGTGTTACAGCAGCCTCCCCAGTGGTATATACAGCAGCAGCCCCAGTGGTATATGCAGCAGCAGCCCCAGTGGTATATACAGCAGCAGCCCCAGTGGTATATACAGCAGCAGCCCCAGTGGTATATACAGCAGCAGCCCCAGAGGTATACAGGCGCCCCCCCATCGGTATACAGGCCCCCCCTTGCTGCCGCAAACCTGTAAAGTAATAGGTCATTATACTTATCCTTGTCGCCGCCGCCGCTGCTCTGCACCCCGCTCCTCCGGGTCTTCATGCCTCTTCCGGCTTCTTCCGGCTTCCTCCTCCGGTGGGCGCAGGCAATGACGTCATTGTCTGTGCGCCGGAGGAGGAAGCCAGAGGAAGCCGGAAGAGGCATAAAGACCCGGAGGAGCGCGGTGCAGGGCAGCGGCGGCGGCCACAGGGATAAGTATAATTATCTATTACTTTACAGGTTTGCGGCAGCAAGGGGGGCCCTGTATACCGATAGGGGGGGCGCCTGTATACTGATGGGTGGGGCGGGCGGCCTGTGTACACCTTATGACCCACGTATATGCCAAGGGGGGGACTTTTCAGCCCAATTTTTGGGCTGAAATACTCGGCTTATACGCGAGTATATACGGTATTATTATTATTATTATTATAACAAGAATAACCACAATCAAAACATTTTTACTTGAAAAAAAATCCTTAACACATTAATCCATCACACTCTTCACCAATTTATTGAAAAAAAAACCACAAGAAAAAAAATTCCGTAGTAGTCCAGGGTTTTTGGCGTAGTCCAACGCATATGATGTAGTCCAAAAAGGTGAACCTGTAAGACATAAAAAAGAGAATTAGTAAATAAATAATGACAGGAGACACCCTCATTAACCAATTTATTCCCTAAATTCAGAATGGTCAAACGCAGTCCCATTGAGGTCCCCTGAAGTCTCATTCTCCAAGCATATGTGGGGCAATATCCTCTATATTCTGGGTGAACCACAACTGCATGTGGTACGAGTGGTAATGTCACAATGGTTACCACTGTCACACTTGCGGGGTCACACAGGGTTTATCCCTTAAATATGACCGGCAGTAACTTCACTAACTTCACTTCATGTCACACTTGCTGTCTCGGGATACCTGCAATGCAGATTTTTTTGGCCTGCAGTAACCTCTCACTGATGTGACCACTCATCATATTGCCATGAGTCAGGTAGTGGTGGCTCTACCAGAGTAAGGGGGTGCGTTTTCTGAATGTGCCCCCAACATGCTGGGAGTGCGAGACTTTGAGGGACTACCTTGGTACTGCGTCAGACCTCAAGTGATTTAGGGAATAAATTGATTAACGAGGTTGTTTCTTGTCTTTATTTGTTCACTAATTCTCACTTTTATGTCTTGCAGGTTCTCTTTTTGGACTACGTTGGATTCAGGGGACGATGGCGGAATACTGGAAGTACTGAAGATTTTTTTTTTTTATTGTTTTTTTTTTCAATAAATTGGTGAAAGATTTTTTTTCTCTTTACTTTTGTTATTACTGACTGGATTTGTAAAGTTGGGTATATGATAGATGCCTCGACACCTGTCAGCTGACAATACACAAATACCATTACCCATTTGCCACTGCACAAGGGCATGAGAGGCACCACTTCTGTGGCGGCTGTGACTTGCTATTTTGAGACAAGGTAGGGCCAATAACTATGGCACTTCCCACCCTGAGAATACCAGAATCCATCTGTAAACTTGTCCTTGACTGGTGATCCAATTTGGGTGGGATCCCACATTTTTTGTTTTATTATTTATTTATAAATGGGGTATTCATAATGGGGTATTGTCAAGAGGAAGATGAGAGACGCCACACCCAACAATGCAGACGAGCTGAAGGCTGCTATCAAAGCAACCGGGGCTTCCATAACACCTCAGAAGTGCCACTGGCTAATCGCTTCCAAGTCACGCTGCATACATGGAGTAATTTATGCAAAAAGATCCCTGACCAAGTTTTGAGTGCATTTACTGTACATACTTTTCAGTGGGCCACCATTTATGAACTTAAAATCATTTTTTCAGTTGGTGTTATATGATATTCTAATTTTCTGAGATAATGAACTTTAGGTTTTCATTGGCTGAAAGCCATAATCATCAGCATTTACAGAAATAAACAGTTGAAATAGATCACTCTGTTTGTATATAATATATGCCTTTCACTTGATCTGTTGAATTACTGAAATAAGCTATCTTTTTGATGCTACTGTAATTTATTGAAAGGTACTTAGATATCTTTTTATGCTTGTTTTGTTATTTGGACAAACTACCTAATGTACATAGAGTATTGTCAGATGTAAAAGATGATGTTCCAAACACATTGCATATGGATGGCATATTCATGTCACACAGATACTAGGCAAGAAAATAAATGCACATTCGCATAACACTCATCTGTCATACGGATGCTTGGTGAGGAAACAAATGCATGACAATATCCTGAGAGTGGGCAATTTTTTTGCTGAGATGTGAGTGCACCCTAAACGTACATACCTAATATTGTGAAATGAAGATACTACATCAGCTATCAAGCAAGTAAACGTTCTATACAAGGAGTGAGTAAAAAAATAATCTAAAAGTTTAAAACAAATTCAATAGTAAAGTATGGAAAAATAATGGAAAGATATTTTGCAAATAAAAATGTAAAATCTAATTTTAAAAAAATCCATATTTGGTATTGGTGCTGCTGGATCAGCGTAAGCTACAGAGGGTGACAGGAAAAGCAGTGGAGCCTAATGTCAAAATTTCCCTGACCCCAACAGGAGAATGACTCTCCATCTTCTCCTCCTCCCTCTCATCATCCTGCTCCTTCTTTCAGGCCATCCACGCAAAACATTTAGGATGAAAATGGTGTGGGTAGTACCCTCTGCAGGGCAGAGCAACCATCTCCTGTTCCTCCTTGCCCTGAGCTTCTGCCTCCTCATTATCATGTGCTGAGGCTGAGCTGGGTAGTATCACATTGTTTCCTTCCTCCATGTCCACCCGGTCCACATGCAATGCTTCCTCTTTAATTGTGAGCAGCAAGTGTTTCAGTAGACACAGAAGCGGAATGGTTACGCTGATTATGGTGTCATCGCTGCTCACCATCAAGGTTGATCCCTTAAAGTTTTGCAGAACCCCACAGATGACAGACATCTATGCCCTCTCAACAGTTCTTAAGTGTGGAAGTGGACCAGAATACCGACAGGCATGTTTTAACTGATATTCAACTACTGCTCTCTGCTGTTCATGGATATTCTCACATCACACATGACCATGCCTGGTTGTTGGTTCATCGGCGAGAGCCACAGATCTGTCCGGTCTGTTAAATCTTTAAACAACCCTGCAGCAGTGTGCTGTTTGTCACATAAATTAGTTTGTTTCAGCAGAGCCTGTTTCCGCTTCACTGAGACAGTGCTGCAGTGCTTCCAGCTTGCCGCTGTTGATATGCGAAACAATTTGAGGATGGAGGATGAGGAGGAAGAGCAGGTCCAGGAATTGGTGTAGGAAGTGTGGGAGACTATGATAGAACCAGAATCCACTATTGTAGGCATCGGCAGCATGTGTGCTATCCCAGGGTCCATCCCGGTCCCATCCTCCACAAGATTCACCCAGTGTGCTGTCAGAGGAATGTAGCATCCTTGGTCTCAAGCACTTGTCCAGATGTCAGTTAAGTGGTACTTCCCAGTAACTGTGTTGGTTAGGTCACAGCTGATATTATGGGACACTTGCTTATGTAAGGTGTGAACTGCATACCAGGACAAATAGTGGTGGTTGGGGACCAAATATCAAAGGATGGCCACCGCCATGAGGTTGTGGAAAGTCTGTGTCCACAACCCTAAATGACAAAGCTTTCAGAACAAGCAGTTTGGAAGTGTGCCCATTTAGTGTTTGCGCCTGTATTGAGATGCAGAGTGGGAGGCTTCCATGCCTACATCATGGACAGGGGATTGGCTAGCATGTAGGAAAGGGGACGAGGCAGTGGTGTCACCCCCAGACAATGATTGTTGTTTCATGCGTTCAGCCCACCTAGTTGGCTGCATTGATGACATGTGCCTGAGCATGTTGGTGGTGGTCAGGTTGGTAGTGGTCAGGCCCCTGTACATCTTGGTATTAAACAGGATTCAAATCACCATTTATTTTCATCTGCATCAGACTGTGGAACAACTAACCGTTGGCCTGGGAACTTGCAGCATGTGGGTGTTATGGGGAACAGTATAATGCCTATTCCCCCTGGTGACCTCACTGCTTTTTCCTGCCTGTTGTGGTGCTGCAGTAACCCTCCCCCCCTCTCTCTGCTTGCCACTATCGCACATTGTGTCACTGACTTCATTGTCCATTACCTCATCTTCCATTTCCATTCTCTTGTCATCCTCCTGATTTGCTGACTTAACAACATGACTTGTTGGCAGCTGTGTCTCATCTTCATGAGCCTTATCTGTTTCATCTAACAAACATGGCTACAGCATTACAGTGATTGGCAGGCAATCGCTGCATGTTTAGTGGTTGAAAAACACCCATGAAAGATGCAGATCGGGGACTGATGCATGCTATTCGAGCACCAAGGATACTCAACAGAGTGTGCCGGAGTATGCCGATACTCGTTGGAGTATCAAGCAGTGGCTAATATGCTCACCCATCACTAAGGGAGTCTCAGATATTTTAATATCATCATCCAAGAAAAAATGTTCCACTTTCTTAAAAACCTTTAGAGGATGATTTTTGAAAATCTTTTGATCTCCAGTATAAATTTATGAATAATTTTTGAAAAAATAAAAATTACATTTTTATTTGGTTTCCAATTCATAACCAAAAGCATCATATTTAAGATGGCAGGTGGCCAATACAATTTTGTAGAAAGGATATTGTCAACATAATGTTTTTGTGGAATGCAGTAGCTTAACAAAGTACTGAGGCAGGATGCCATTTAAAAGAAAGAGAATTAAAAGCGGAGGCCCTAAAATGTATCACAGTCATACATTATTTGATGAATTTGACACATCTTTAAATATAGTATTTTTGTTGGAGATCTTTACACTGCCCTCTACTGGAGTGAGAATTGATTGTTTTTTTCAGTTCATATACTTGGCATTGACCTTTTTACCTAGATAAACACATCCACACCTATATTTCAAAAGTATTGAAAGCAGAATAACAAAAGTGGTAACACAATTTGTGATTTGAGAAATAAAGGAGAATTAACTGGCCAAAAGTGTTGGCATGTTGAAATTGTTCAAGAAAACGAAGGATTGCTCCCAGAAAGTTATTTCCATGACACATGTTTTGTAATACACACGTTTATTTCCTTTGTGCATATTGGAAGAACACAAAAAAAAAGAAAAAAGGTAAATTGGACATAATTTAAAATACAAAAAATAAACGAAAAAAACAAAAATGGTCTAGAAAAAATGTATGGCTTCCTTCTAAAATTGTGGGTAAACAACTTTGTTTCAAGCATGTGATACTCGTTCAAACTCACCTGTAGCATGTAACAGTTGTAAGCAATATTAAAATCACTGTGTTTCTATCAGTTGTTGATTTTCTGAATATTTCCGAATTTGCACTTCAGTAAGGAAGTGGAAAAAACTCCAGTGCCACCTTTTTCCAATTACTTGTGATATTTTCTCACCATGCAATTCCTGGTTAGCAGAGTATGTCTATTCTAACAAAACCAGGGAGGACTGGGTTAAGTCCTAGTTCTGCAGGGTTTGATTCCATGCACCACACTAGCTTTGACTAGGGTCCAGGAAATGTGTTCAATTGGGTCTCTGAGGGTGTGTGCTCACAATCAGGAATTACAGCTTTTTGGAAGCAGCGTATTGCCACTGCGTTCAAAACACTGCGTTGTGCAGTAGCAGCATAGTGGACAAGAGTTCAAGAATTCCGTTGCTTAGCTGCAGTGTGGGTTGCTGGAGCTCCGCATCTCTGCAGCATATTAATTTCATGCTACGAAGTCGGAAGCGGTCACCATTGGGTGCTCACGGGGAGAAGCCTCCCTGCAGCCACCGCAGATCATGAGCACAAGGTACCTGCGATCTTTTTGTGTGCACCTGCGGGTTCCCGCAGATCTGGAGACACTGCACTCAGCACACAGTGCCTCCGGAACATGTTCACACACCCTGAGTCTGCTAGGGATTGAGCAGAGTGCACTATGTGGAAACGGCCGAGTCAGGCTTGGTGTTCACTGGGAGCTGAGCAGTCTGGTGTTAGATGGGAAAAAAGCATGTTTAATGAAAGACAGTAAACCAATGCCTGAGTGGTCCTGTAACTGGTGGGTGACCAGTGAATGTAAGGCACACTGAACTGGGTGTGGAACCTGACATACCATATGAGACAGACTCTGGCATTGTTTATCCTGCAGCGAGAGCTAGACATTTATCTGCACAGGTGAGCCCGCATATGCCTGTGAGAATGCTACCTAATGCATACCTGAAAGTGTAAACCCTTAAACCAGGACACATGTTTCAATAAAATGTTTTGTATTTTTGCCAATACAATCTTATTTGTCTTCTCTTTCAGTCACATATTGAAGTGGCTTTTTTTTAATTATTAATCTTGCAATATACATACTTTGTTTTGATTGTCTACTTATGGAAATATTACAGTAAAGGCCAAAAGTGCTGGCACCATAGAAATTATTCCAGAAAGTGAAATATTTCTCCAAGAAAATTATTTCAATTACACATGTTTTGTTATACGTTTATTTACTTTGTTTGTATTGGAACAACACAAACAGATTTTTTTGTGCCTAAAATACAAATGAAATGTGTAATCTGTAACTTTATGCCTTCTAGAGATCATTTCATCTTCTGCTTGCTTGAAAATACTTGGTAGGAACAGCTAAATGTTGCATCGGGATAATGAAATGGAAGCGGTTACTGATGGCATTTGCAAATGTGTAACCACAGGTGTGTGGTGGGAGGAATCCTCACCTGCATCCTGGACTGTGGAATGGCAAGTACGTAGCCCAGGGGACAAGCAGTGGTTTCACCTACAGACACTGATTGTGGATGCAGTGTGTCCCACGTAGTTGGGTACTTCGATGTGCCTGAGCATGCCAATGGGCCAATGGTGGTCAGGCTGATGGTGGTTAAGTTCTTGCTGAACTTGTTATGGTACAGGTTGCAAATTACCATTTTCTTGTTATCTGCACTTTCTATAAAAGAGTGCCAAACTGAGAAACACCTAACCCTTGGCCTGGGATCTTGCCATGTGCGGGTGCTCTGATGATCAGATGCCTGCCTTTTCCCTCTGGTCACCCCACTGCCTCTTCCTGCCTGTGGATACCTCCTTCTCTGTGCTGTAGTGCTCATTCTGCATACCACATTGCCAGGGTGGGTAAGTGACTTTATTGTCCACACCTCGTCTTTCACTCCTGCACTCGGGTGTATGTTATCATTATCATTATTCACCTCTTGAGACAGTAATTACCATTCCCTCCGTTGTCTTCTTCTGACAGAACCTACTCAAATATTTGGGTATCACTGCACACGATCTCTTCATATCCCTACTGGGAGTGTCCGAGTGTGGGATGACTTGTCTCCTGGAACTTGTCATGATGGGAAGAAGGAGGGTCAGGGTGAGCATTATGTGGGCCAGACTCTTAGCTAGTGAGACTAGACAATATATAAGATAGGGTGGTGCTGGGAAACAGATATCTACAATCCAACCCACCACCTGTTCTCACTGTTCTGGCTTTAACAGTGGTGTCCCATGCCCCACAGTTTAGCCTGTTCCGTGGCTACAGCCTGCACCATCATCACTGGAACATCCACTTCCCCATGCTTCACAGTTAATCTTGCTCATTTTAAATGAGGTATGCAGCTAAGAGCTATATTAATAGGAACTAGAATAGATGTATACATGAAAAACTACTTTTTGCATTACGTTGCAGCAGTAAGGACTGTAAGGCTATAATACATTCCTACATGCATCTAATACACTATCCCTTCTCCAGTAGCTTGTCTTACACAAAATGCAGAAAAGAGTGGTATTATACAATAGAATAGATTTTTACGTTGCAGCAGGAAGGACTGTGAGGCAATAAACCCTGGATA
>JARQOC010000006.1:151729272-151754490 GCA_033576535.1 Allobates femoralis
CGTTTTAATACTTACTCATTAGGATGTTAATGAAGTATGGACTATATGCAAAAGTCCCCATGGGCGTGTTGGTTTGCAGTCTGATGATCCTTTATCACGCTCCCCTGGGTGCCCTCTCTATGTCCCTGTTGCTGCCTCCTGCTGTCTCTTGCATGCCCTTATGGGAATGCTATTGATATCTGCGCTTCCCCAGCCAGGCTCAGTCAGCTCTGCTATCCAGCCTTCCTGTTATGATGCTGAACGCATCATTTCCGGAGCCGTGGTGCCTGATAGCAACTTGCTGTTTACGTTAATAGCGGGTCCACGCGAAGCGAGGGATCGCTGGAAAAGTGAGAACAGGGATTTTTTATTTTTAACCCTTGTTTACTTAAATTTCACTTCCGCAATGTAAGTATATACATTGTGCAAGTGAAAGTGCCCCGCACAGCTCTTTCAGTGTCTGGACTAGTGATGGGCGAATCCTAAATTACTCGGAATCGCTTGACTCTAGCGAGTCCGAGCCCGGGACTCGCTACTCGTTGCGAGTCTAGCGAGTCCAATGTTAATGAATGGGGAAGCGAGTAATAGCGAGTAGTGTGCGATTTACAAATCACAGATGTGTCTCGGAAGCTTCAGCCTGAAGCAATCCTAGTTTTGCCATTAATTTGCATTGGACTCGTTTACTTTGCAAGTAATCGCTGGGAAACTCGCACAGATAAGAGTCCTGTCTGCTCTGTGTGCTGGCTGCCGCAGCTCCAGGGTCCTAGAGCCCGCCTGCTGCCTGATGTAGCAGAGCTGAGATTGTTCTCAGTCTGCTCATTCCCTGTGCATAGACATCTATATCTATGCACAGGGATGAGCAGAGAGGACATCGCGTTTTGGACTGCGTCGGACGGAAGAGGATTTTTTTAATTAAAGATGGAGTCCCTAATGGCTTTTTTTTTTATTTCTAATAAAAAATTTTCTCTGTGTTGTGTTTTTTTAAAAACAATTTAATAGAAATTCATGGCGGTCATGTCTAATATTGGGTGACCGCCATAAATTTCGGGCTTAGGGCCAGCTGATAATACAAAGCTGGCCCTAACCTCTTTATTACCCAGCGTGCCACCGCCACCAGGGCCGCTGGAAGAGCGGGGTTCAGCGCCAGAGGATGGCGCTTCAATGAACGCGCCATCTTCTGGGGCGGCTGTGGGCTGCAATTTGCAGCGGGGGGTGCCCAGAAAGCTTGGGCATCCCTGCGCGGCGGATTCCAGCCCCCAGCTGCTTAGCTGTACCTGGCTAGACATAGAAATTGCGCGGAGCCCCACGCATTTTTTTTAAATTATTTTATGAAATTCTGAGATTCTGACTCTGGGACTCTGACTCTGAGACTCTGACTCTGACTCTGAGACTCTGACTCTGAGACTCTGACTCTGAGACTCTGACTCTGACTCTGAGACTCTGACTCTGAGACTCTGACTCTGACTCTGAGACTCTGACTCTGAGACTCTGACTCTGAGATTCTGACTCTGAGACTCTGACTCTGAGACTCTGACTCTGACTCTGAGACTGACTCTGAGACTCTGACTCTGAGACTCTGACTCTGAGACTCTGACTCTGACTCTGAGACTCTGACTCTGAGACTCTGACTCTGAGACTCTGACTCTGAGACTCTGAGACTCTGATTCTGAGACTCTGAGACTCTGACTCTGAGACTCTGAGACTCTGATTCTGAGACTCTGAGACTCTGACTCTGAGACTCTGACTCTGAGACTCTGACTCTGAGACTCTGACTCTGAGTCTGAGACTCTGACTCTGACTCTGAGACTCTGACTCTGAGACTCTGACTCTGAGACTCTGACTCTGAGACTCTGACTCTGACTCTGAGACTCTGACTCTGAGACTCTGACTCTGAGACTCTGAGACTCTGATTCTGAGACTCTGAGACTCTGACTCTGAGACTCTGACTCTGAGACTCTGATTCTGAGACTCTGACTCTGAGACTCTGACTCTGAGACTCTGACTCTGAGTCTGAGACTCTGACTCTGACTCTGAGACTCTGACTCTGAGACTCTGACTCTGAGACTCTGACTCTGACTCTGAGACTCTGACTCTGAGACTCTGACTCTGAGACTCTGAGACTCTGAGACTCTGACTCTGAGACTCTGACTCTGGCTCTGAGGGTGAGACTCTGACTCTGAGACTCTGACTCTGAGACTCTGACTCTGAGACTCTGACTCTGAGACTCTGAGACTCTGACTCTGAGACTCTGACTCTGGCTCTGAGGGTGAGACTCTGGCTCTGAGACTCTGACTCTGAGACTCTGACTCTGAGACTCTGACTCTGAGACTCTGACTCTGGCTCTGAGGGTGAGACTCTGAATCTGAGACTCTGACTCTGAGACTCTGACTCTGAGACTCTGAGACTCTGACTCTGAGACTCTGACTCTGAGACTCTGACTCTGAGACTCTGACTCTGACTCTGAGACTCTGACTCTGAGACTCTGAGACTCTGACTCTGACTCTGAGACTCTGAGACTCTGAGACTCTGAGACTCTGAGTCTGACTCTGAGACTCTGAGACTCTGAGACTCTGAGACTTTGAGACTCTGAGACTCTGACTCTGAGACTCTGACTCTGACTCTGAGACTCTGACTCTGAGACTCTGACTCTGACTCTGAGACTCTGACTCTGACTCTGAGACTCTGAGACTCTGACTCTGACTCTGAGACTCTGAGACTCTGACTCTGAGACTCTGAGACTCTGAGTCTGACTCTGAGACTCTGACTCTGAGACTCTGAGACTCTGAGTCTGACTCTGAGACTCTGACTCTGAGACTCTGACTCTGAGACTCTGACTCTGAGTCTGAGACTCTGACTCTGACTCTGAGACTCTGACTCTGAGACTCTGACTCTGAGACTCTGACTCTGAGACTCTGACTCTGACTCTGAGACTCTGACTCTGAGACTCTGACTCTGAGACTCTGAGACTCTGACTCTGAGACTCTGACTCTGGCTCTGAGGGTGAGACTCTGACTCTGAGACTCTGACTCTGAGACTCTGACTCTGAGACTCTGACTCTGAGACTCTGAGACTCTGACTCTGAGACTCTGACTCTGGCTCTGAGGGTGAGACTCTGGCTCTGAGACTCTGACTCTGAGACTCTGACTCTGAGACTCTGACTCTGAGACTCTGAGACTCTGACTCTGAGACTCTGACTCTGAGACTCTGACTCTGAGACTCTGACTCTGACTCTGAGACTCTGACTCTGAGACTCTGAGACTCTGACTCTGACTCTGAGACTCTGAGACTCTGACTCTGAGACTCTGAGACTCTGAGTCTGACTCTGAGACTCTGAGACTCTGAGACTCTGAGACTTTGAGACTCTGAGACTCTGACTCTGAGACTCTGACTCTGACTCTGAGACTCTGACTCTGAGACTCTGACTCTGACTCTGAGACTCTGACTCTGACTCTGAGACTCTGAGACTCTGACTCTGACTCTGAGACTCTGAGACTCTGACTCTGAGACTCTGAGACTCTGAGTCTGACTCTGAGACTCTGACTCTGAGACTCTGAGACTCTGAGTCTGACTCTGAGACTTTGAGACTCTGAGACTCTGACTCTGAGACTCTGACTCTGACTCTGAGACTCTGACTCTGAGACTCTGACTCTGAGACTCTGACTCTGAGACTCTGACTCTGAGACTCTGACTCTTAGACTCTGACTCTGAAATTCATGAAATAATAAAAAAAAAATGCGTGGGGCTCCGCTCAATTTCTATGTCTAGCCAGGTACAGCTAAGCAGCTGGGGGCTGGAATCCACAGCGCAGGGATGCCCAAGCTTTCTGGGTACCCCCGCTGCAAATTGCAGCCCACAGCCGCCCCAGAAGATGGCACGTTCATTGAAGCGCCATCCTCTGGCGCTGAACCCCGCTCTTCCAGCGGCCCTGGTGGCGTTGGCACGCTGGGTAATAAAGGGGTTAATACCAGCTTTGTTATACAAGCTGGTATTAAACCCGAGATTCTTAATGTCAGGCCACGTTTGACCCAGCCACTAAGAATCTCCAATAAAGGGTTAAAAAAACACAACACAGAGAAAATTTTTTATTTGAAATAAAAAAAAAAGCCATTAGGGACTCCATCTTTAATTAAAAAAATCCTCTTCCGTCCGACGTAGTCCAAAACGCGATGTCCTCTCTGCTACATCCCCTGTGCATAGATATAGATGTCTATGCACAGGGAATGAGCAGACTGAGAACAATCTCAGCACTGCTACATCATCTCTGTGAGCAGGCAGGCTCTAGGACCCTGGAGCTGCGGCAGCCTGCACAGAGAAGACAGCTGGACTCGGCTCGCAAAGTAACAGCAGTTACTTTGCGAGTTTCCCTGCTATCACTGGCACAGTAGCCGAGTCTAATGCTAGACAATGGCAATCCTAGTTTTATCAGCGTTTGCCATTGATTTTCATTGGACTCGTGCAAGTAAACGCTGGGAAACTCGCAGAGTACCGAGTCCTGCGAGTCCCTTACTACTCGCTGAGTAACGAGTCCTAGCGAGTAGATTCGCCCATCCCTAGTCTGGACCCGTGAAAATCATGGCCTCGGACACAGAAATAGCACCAGGAGGCTCACCTCAGATGCTGTCTGTTCCTGTCCGTGGGGTCCTGCAAAAAGTAGGATCCCATGGACAGGAAAAATATCGCAATGTGAAAGCACCAGTTATAGAGGCATTCATTTCAGTGTTAGGTTGTACATGGATAAGAATAGGACAAAAGATTTCCACTCTACCTTGTATCTGCCTTGAAAATCATCCTCCTGGTCTATTTTCAATTTCTTGCCTTCTTGTCGGTTCTTTGTAGGCGTCTCCTGTCAGGGAGAACAGTAGGAGCTATGCGCCGTGGCCAGCGGTCGCACACCACCTTACTTGTGATCAGCTGACTATGATGTGACGTGTCACGTCGCTCTCATGTGACTGTGGTGGGCAGGGGTTCAGTCAAGGAACAGAGTGGAGCCTCCGGGATTCAGTGTTTACGTCAGGGCTTGCAAACTGCCGACGTGTTTCAAAGGCTAAATGGCCTTCTTCATCAGGGTGCCTACTAGCCCAAACCTCCTTCCTTTTATCCTGCATGCCTTACTCCTATTGGTCAGATCTGTCTATGATATTTCCTTTGCTTCATGTCCCTATTGTTTAATGTATTTTGATGCTCAACAAAGTTGGTAATTAAATAGTTGTTTCTGATGTTTGATTCCCTATTATTTAACACTAGAAATAGGCCCAATGCTATTGCATTAGGAGGGCAGTCTTTGTGCCTGTGTCCCCTTGTACGCGCTCTCCTGTCTGTGCTGTCTCTTCCCCTGTGCGCTCTGTCTTACTTGTGCCTTTCTCTTTGCTCTGTGTGCTCTCAGCCCCTGTGTACGCTGTCTCTCCCTGTGTGCGCTGTCTCTCCCCATGACTCTGCCTCCCTCTGCATTCTGCTTCCCTTGTGGCTTCTGTGTCCCCTGTGCCTTCTCCCTCCCCTGTGCCCCTTCCTCCTCTGTGCCTTATAGCTCCCGTGTGCCTGCCTCCCATCACTAAGCCACCATACAATGCTCACCACTGAGCCACCATACAGTGCTAACCACTGAGCTACTGTAGAGTGCTAACCAATGAGCCACCATACAGTGCTGACTACTGAGCCACTGTACCATGCTAACCACTAAGCCACCATATACAGTGCTAACCACTGAGCCACTGCACAGTGCTAACCACTGAGTCACCATACAGTGCTAACCACTGAACCATGGCACAGTGCTAGTGCTAACAACTGAGCCAATGACCAGTTCCAACCACTGAACCTCCGCACATTTCTAACCACTAAACCACTGTACATTGCCAACCACTGAGCCACCATATACAGTGCTAACAACTGAGCCACCATACAGTGCTAACCACTGAGCTACTATAGAGTGCAGATCACTGAGCCTCTGTACAGTGCTAAATACTGAGCCAGCATATACATTGCTAACCACTGAGCCACCATACAGTGCCAACCACTGAGCGACCGCACAGTGCTAACCACTGAGCCACCGCACACAGTTCAAATTACTGAACAATGCTAAGCATGGAGCCACTGTACATTGCTAACTACTGAGTCACCATATACAATGCTAACCACTGAGCCACAATACAATGCTAACCATTGAGCTACTGTAAAGTGCTGACTACTGAGCCACTGTACAGTGCTAACCACTGAGCCACCATATACAGTGCTAACCACTGTACCATCATATACAGTGGTAAGCACTGAGCCACCGCACAGTGTAAACCACCGTACAGTGCTAACCACTGAGCCACTGCACAGTTCTAACCACTGAACCAGCGCACAGTTATAACCAAGGAGCCACCATACATTGCTAACCACTGAGTCACCATACAGTACTAACCACTGAAACATCATACAGTGCTAACCACTGAACCACCATACAGTGCTAACTACTGAGCCACCATACAGTGCTAACCACTGAGCCACCATTCTGTGCTAACCAATGAGCCACCATATAGAGAGCTAACCACTGAGCCACCATACAGTGCAAACCACTTAGCCACCATACAATCCTAACCATTGAGCCACCATACAGTGCTAACCACTGAGCCACCATATAGTGCTAACCACTGAGTCACCATACAGTACTAACCACTGAAACACCATACAGTGCTAACCACTGAGCCACCATACAGTGCTAACTACTGAGCTACCATATACAGTGCTAACCACTGAGCCACCAAATACAGTACTAACCACTGAGCCACCAAATACAGTACTAACCACTGAGCCACCATACAGTGCTAACCACTGAGCCACCATATATAGTGCTAACCACTTAGCCACCATACACAGTTCTAACCACTGAGCCGCCACACAGTGCTAACCACTGAGCCATCATACACAGTTCTAACCACTGAGCCACCATACAGTGCTAACCACTGAGCCACCATATACAGTGCTAATCACTGAGCCACCGTATACATTGCTAACCACTGAGCCACCATATACACTGCTAACCACTTAGCCACCATACACAGTTCTAACCACTGAGCCACCACACAGTGCTATCCACTGAGCCACCATACAATGCTAACCACTTAGCCACCATACACAGTTCTAACCACTGAGCCACCATACAGTGCTAACCACTCAGCCACCGAATACAATGCTAACCACTGAGCCACCAATATAGAAATAACTCCGGCACTCAGTCAGAGATTGCATGAAACACAAAGTTTTTATTTTCGAAAAATTTGTGATATTCTATAAATTTGAAAAAATTCTGACGTTTCGGTCTCTCAGACCTTGTTCACAGAAAAGAATATCTACATAGAATCAGAAACAATAATGTCAGAAATATAACATATAATATGACAATATCTTGTTTTGATACATTCAATTAAAAGAAACAATCACAAAACATGGCAATTTTACATATCCAGTCTATACAAAAAATATGTAATTAATCATAGAGTAGACCCTTTCCCATAGAAGTATATGTGAGTGAAGCACCCTATCAAAAACATCAGAAAAAAGGGAAGAAAACATGTTTACCTTATAGCAAATTTTCTGAGAAAAAACAATGACGACTGTACTATACTGTGTCTGTCGGCTGTAAAATGAGAGCAGGAATCAATGCATTACCACTACTATATGTCAGGTGTATAGTTGAAAATGAATGAAATAACTACCTGTTTGTCAATAAAGTATATATCAATAAGTAATATGACGTCCCATATACAAAAAGGATCTGGTAAGTCCTAAGAATTGAGTAACAATAATTAATATCATATAGCTATACATGTACAAATACTGAACAAATACAAAGGTAGTGACCCAGTTCCCTTTGGGTCTAAATAGTGAATATGACAGTCATATTGATTAAGCATAACAAAGGTTTTCTTCACATTATCTAAGTCAGTAAGGTGTCTTTTCAATAATGGATACACTGCCCCTTTAAGACGTGGTATTGTTATTTTACATTAGTTTTACACTGACTACCTTTGTATTTACACTGCTATACTTATATTTCTCTATTGCTCTTTGAAAACTCTTATTTTTTTCTCTCATAGGTGAGATACTAATCACAACCCTGCTGAAGACACGTTGTGTGTAAGTGTCTTTGAGATCACGATTAGACCGGATTCCTAGGAAACACTCACACAGCACAGCTTCTCATTCCCGCACTTGCGCACAACGCTAGTGACGTCGGCGGAAATGACGTCACACGCCGACTTTTAATGGCGTGGCTCACTGAGAGCCGCACATGTATCCAGCGCGGCGAGATCCCGCTCACAACACTACCCACAAGGTACAGTATATAGTATATTGCACCGATTTTTCAGCTTTTTTCAGCTTATTAGCTGCTTTCCTGTGTAGCCAGTCTTTGAATCAAAGGATTGTAACCCTTTCTGTGAGGTTTTTCATTCTTAAATAATCAACATTTGGTGTGTCTGCCACATTACACATCACAAGTAAAGAGAGGAATTCTTTGTTTAATTGAAGGGCAAGTGAACACCTAAAGGCCACTTCACACACACAGATATCTGAGTCCAATATCTGAACAGATCTCTGGTTGCAGTGAAATCATGGATACATTGCTCCATGTTGTACACAGTCACAAAATGTAACAATGTATCCATGATTTCACTGCAAACAGAGATTGGTTCAGATATTGGACTCAGATATCTGTGTGTGTGAAGTGGCATTAACATAACTTGCGTTTGTGTTTCTATTGTAGAGACCATGATAAGGCCCTTAATTAACACATGGGAGAATTTATCCCTATTACATTGCTATTTTTGTATCAATTTAAAGGTAATGATACCTGATATGTCCTATTTCCCGATTATAGGTGTGTTCAGTATTTGTACATGTATAGCTATATGGTATTAATTATTGTTGCTCAATTCTTAGGACTTACCAGATCCTTTTTGTATATGGGACGTCATATTACTTATTGATATATACTTTGTTGACAAACAGGTAGTTATTTCATTCATTTTCAATTATACACCTGACATATAGTAGTGGTAATGCATTGATTCCTGCTCTCATTTTACAGCCGACAGACACAGTATAGTACAGTCGTCATTGTTTTTTCTTGGAAAATTTGCTATAAGGTAAACATGTTTTTTTCCCTTTTTTTCTGATGTTTTTGATAGTGTGCTTCACTCACATATACTTCTATGGGAAAGGGTCTACTCTATGATTAATTACATATTTTTTGTATAGACTGGATATGTAAAATTGCCATGTTTTGTGATTGTTTCTTTTAATTGAATGTATCAAAACAAGATATTGTCATATTATATGTTATATTTCTGACATTATTGTTTCTGATTCTATGTAGATATTCTTTTCTGTGAACAAGGTCTGAGAGACCGAAACGTCAGAATTTTTTCAAATTTATAGAATATCAAAAATTTTTCGAAAATAAAAACTTTGTGTTTCATGCAATCTCTGACTGAGTACCGGAGTTATTTCTATATTATTGAGTGTTTTTTCTCCTGAGCACTGAGCCACCATACAGTGCTAACCACTGAGCCACCATACAGTGCTAATCACTGAACCACCATACAGTGCAAACCACTGAGCCACCATACAGTGCTAACCACTGAGCCACCATATACAGTGCTAACCACTGAGCCACCATACAGTGCTAACCACTGAGCCACCATACAATGCTAACCACTTAGCCACCACACAGTGCTAACCACTGAGCCACCATACAGTGCTAACCACTGAGCCACCATACAGTGCTAGCCACTGAGCCACCGAATACAATGCTAACCACTGAGCCACTATACAGTGCTAACCACTGAGCCACCATACAGTGCTAACCACTGAGCCACCATTCTGTGCTAACCACTGAGCCACCTAAACACTGAGCCACCATATACAGTGCTAACCACTGAGCTATCATAGAGTGCTAACCACTGAGCCACCATACAGTGCTAACCACTGAGCCACCATACAGTGCTAACCACTGAGCCACCATATACAATGCTAACCACTGAGTCACTATACAGTGCTAACCACTGAAACACCATACACTGCCAACCACTAAGCCACCATACACTGCTAACCACTGAGTTAAGCCAGCTTTAAATTTCCTGCCAATACCGCGCAATTCAGTTGATTGGTCAATAGTCGGGTAGCACGCGACCAAAAAGCTGAGCAGCGCAGTATTGGTGGGAGATTTAAACCTGCCCGCCAATACCACTCAAGCTGATAGGTCGCCGCCGACCGTGGTGACCAACCAGCGAAGTGGTGCGCGACTTGGCATGAGATTTTAATCCCGCCCAGCTGATTGCCTGAGTGGTGCGGGATTCAAATCTCCCGCTAAGCCGCACGCCGCTTTGCTGATTGGGCAGCATGATCCGCGGCGACCAATCAGCAAAGCACAATTTAAATCCCGTACCAAGAGTGCTGATTGATCGCCGTGGTCGGCGGCGACTAATCAGTGAAGTGGCGCTGACTGTGCAGTGCAGGATTCAAATTTCTTAAGATGCGCGCCGAGTCGCTGATTAGTCGCCGCAGACCGCGGCGACCAATCAGCGAAGCGCAATTTAAGTCACGCACCGCTTCGCTGATGGGTCGCCGTGGATCACGGCGATCAATCAGCGATGTGGCATGTGGCTTGGCAGGAGATTTGAATCCTGCGCTGTTGATTGGCTGAGTGGTGCGGGATTTAAATTTCCCGCTAAGCCGCACGCCGCTGCGCTGATTGGTCACCGCGGATCGCGGCGACCAATCAGGGAAGTGCAATTTAAATCACACACAAACATTGCTGATTGGTCCCCGCGGTCAGCGGTAATCAATGAGCACTGTTGGCGTGTGACCACGGCTTTGGTGGGGAATTTGGATCCGGGCCACCATATCAGAATACCCATAACTTGGGAGTTCCAATATGGCGGTTGAGACACTTCTGCTGCGAGCAGCCGTATGATGAGCGGCTGGCGCCGCTCATCTCATTGGCTGCATTGCCGCAGACCTCCATGCGGCGGGTGATGAGCGGGTGATGGTGCTAGCCACTGATCTCCCGACGGTAGCAGTGGCATCTGTGTCACTTACTTTTATCACTTGTGTCTCTATCCCACAATGGTGCAGCGGTGCATTGTGGGATAGCGACATAAGCGTGAGAAGCCTGTTACACATATTATTCGTGGTTATATATTAGATTGTCTTATGATACAGGTATAGTATTTGTGTATTGGTATAAATATAGGTTCTACTTTAATATTGTATGAGCTGTTTTTCAGGACAGGCTCCACTTTTTCTGTTTCCAGTAATTTGGTTTCCCTATAATCATAGTGCTACATTTGGGAATATAGGGACCTAGTTTTTGGTCATGTATGAGTTTTATTTCCTATATCTTGGATTTTCACAACCTTTATGTTGTTATGTTTAGAGTTGCTCTTTAGTTGGTATTCTTTGGGTCATTTCCCTAAAAGGGAGATATGGAAATTCCTATTATGTGCTCACATATATACAGTGCCTTGTGAAAGTATTTGGCCCCCTTGAACTTTTCAACCTTTTGCCACATTTCAGGCTTCAAACATAAAGATATAAGGCCGGCTTCACACTAGGGTGTGATCAGGTCCGAGGCTGTCCGATGTGAATCGGACAGCCCCGGACCTGATTTGGACACAGAACCAGTGTGCAGCCAGATTCTTCTTATCGCAGCTGCAGCTGCTGATAATTCAAAATCGCGGATAGGGCGGAACTGGCTGTGGTCCTGAACTGTAAGCAGGGGACAGCTCCATGGTGCTGAAGTTCAGAGCTGGCCGGGGCTGAGCTTCAGCAACCGGCGTCCGGCTCCCGGGTGTGGCTCCGGTGCGATCTGGTGCCTTAGACCCACATGTTAGGGGGTGCCGGATTACACCGGACCAGGAGGATCCAGGAGGATCACGTTTCCTCAGATTTTTTCCCCCGGACACAAAAATTCTACATGATCCGTTTTTGTGTCCGGGAGAAAAATCTGAATCCTGCCGGATTATCCTGGACAGATGGAAACTAGATGGCAGATAGCTGCCATCTAGCTCCATCTGGCCCCATAGGGCTGCACTGGGTGAAAATTGGGTCTGGGGCTGTCCAGTTTACACCGGACAGCCCCAGACCTGATCACACCACTGTATGAACCTGGCCTAAAATTCAATTTTTTTTTTTTAAAGAATCAACAAGTGGGACACAATCGTGAAGTTGAATGAAATTTACTGGATATTTTCAACTTTTTTCGAAAAAAAATAAAAAACTGAAAAGTTGGGCGTGCACGATTATTCGGCCCCTTTACTTTCAATGCAGCAAACTCACTCCAGAAGTTCAGTGTGGATCTCTGAATGATCCAATGTTGTCCTAAATGACTGGTAATGATAAATAGAACACACCTGTGTGTATTCAAGTCTTTGTATAAATGCACCTGCTCTGTGATAGTCTCAGGGTTCTGTTTCAAGTGCAGAGAGTATCATGAAGACCAAGGCACATAACAGGAAGGTCCAAGATACTGTTGTGGCGACATTCAAAGCCGTATTTGGATACAAAAAGATTTCCCAAGTTTTAAACATCTCAAAAAGCACTGTGCAAGCAATCATATTGAAATGGAAGCAGTATCAGACCACTGCAAATATACCAAGACCCCACTAAACTTTCATCTTGAACAAGGAGAAGACTGATCAGAGATAAAACCAAAAGGCCCATGATCACTCTGGATGAACTGCAGAGATCTACAGCTGAGGGGGGATAGTCTGTCCATAGCACAACAATCAGTCGTACACTGCACAAATCTGGCCTTAATGGAAGAGTTGCAAGAAGAAAGCCATTTCTCAAAGATATCCATAAAAAGTCTTGTTTAAAGTTTGCTACAAGCCACCTGGGAAACACACTAAACATGAGGAATAAGGTGCTCTGGTCAGATGAAACCAAAATCAAACTTTTTGGCCACAATGCAAAACGATATGTTTGGTGTAAAAGCATCACAGCTCATCACCCTCAAAACACCATCCCCACTGTCAAACACGGTGGAGGCAGCATCATGATTTGGGTCTGCTTTTCTTCAGCAGGTACAGGGAAGATGGTTAAAATTTATGGGAAGATGGAGTGAGCCTAATACAGGACCATTTTGGAAGAAATCCTGTTGGACTCTGCAAAAGACCTGAGACTGAGATGGAGATTTATCTTCCAACAAGAAAATGATCCCAAACATAAAGCAAAATCTAATATGGAATGGTTCAAAAATAAACGTATCCAGGTGTTAGAATGGCCAAGTCAAAGTCCAGACCTGAATCCAATCAAGAATCTGTGGAAAGAGCTGAAAACTGCTGATCACAAACGCTCTCCATCCAACCTCACTGAGCTCAAGCTGTTTTTCAAGGAAGAATAAGCAAGAATTTAATTTTCTCGATGTGCAAAACTGATAGAGACATACCCCAAGTGACTTACAGCTGTAATCACAGCAAAAGGTGGCGCTACAAAGTATTAACTCAAGGGGGCCGAATAATATTGCACACCCCACTTTTTAGTTTTTTATTTTTTTAAAAAGTTTCGAATATCCAATAAATTTTGTTCCACTTCGTGATTCTGTCCCACTTGTTGATTGTTCACAAAAAAAAATTAGAATTTATATCTTTATTAGCATAAAAAGAAAAAAGATAGCGGCACTCACCGGGCGTGTTTCAAAGGTGCTTTATTTGGGTACCCTCATTCCAGGGTCCCACTCAGGAGGGAGGGGGTGCAGAGACAGCAGAGATGACGGATCTCCGTTTCGGGGCTCCTACCCCTTCCACGGACCTCAATGAGACATTGAGGTCCGTGGAAGGGGTAGGAGCCCCGAAACGGAGATCCGTCATCTCTGCTGTCTCTGCACCCCCTCCCTCCTGAGTGGGACCCTGGAATGAGGGTACCCAAATAAAGCACCTTTGAAACACGCCCGGTGAGTGCCGCTATCTTTTTTCTTTTTATGCTATTATTGATGTGATATATAGCGGGCACCCAGAGGCGGCCAGCAATGCCCCACCTCGCATATACCCATATGAAAAAATAAGCACTTCTCCTAACTTAGCAGTGCCCAGTGAACGGACTTTTTTTGATTATTTATATCTTTATGTTTGGAGCCTGAAATCTGGCAAAAGGTTGAAAAGTTCAAGGGGGCCGAATACTTTCACAAGGCACTGTAAATGGTTTCCCAATATGTCCACTTACTAAATAAAACTATGTAGCTTAGTTTATAAATGGTGTCTAAGTAAGTTCCTTTGAATAGTGAGATATGAATCTATAGTTTGATGAACGTATTCATGGTATTCCTGGTTGAAGAGAATCTCTCTCCCTCTTGCCCAGATTACAGCGAGTGAATAATATGATGCTGAGTATGATATAAATACCGTACCTAGGACTATATACATATATATATATGTGTATAAAATTGTAGAAGGTTGTGTAAAAAAGTTGATACTTAAAGACAAACCTTATGTAAAAATATAAAAAATATAAAAAATAAAATATACAGACATAAAATTGTCTATATGGAAGATTTTTTTCTATATAACAAATAAAGATATAAAACTATAAAAATATACTATATATATATATATATATATATATTATATATATAAAAACCCTAAAATATATATGAAATATGTGTCAAGAGACTAAAAGCTACCGTATATACTCGTGTATAAGCCGAGTTTTTCAGCCCAAAAATTGGGCTGAAAAGTCACCCCCTCGGCTTATACACGGGTCAATACGGTAATCCTATGGGTCCGGGTGCTGGGGGAGGCTGGAGGAGGCGGGGGGGGGAGGCTGCTGACAGAGCGGCCCGTCACGTGGGGCCGCTCATTAGATATGCACGGCTCCCCCCGCCCATCACAGTGGCAGGGGGAGCCGTGCATACAGCTCCCAGTGTATACAGCAGCCCCCCAGTGTATACAGAAGCCCCAGTGGCACTCGCCCCCCCCATATTGAGAGGAGCCCCCACACTTTTCAGAGCCCCGCAGTGTATACAGAAGCCCCAGTGGCACTCGCCCCCCCATATTGAGAGGAGCCCCCACACTTTTCAGAGCCCCCCAGTGTATACAGAAGCCCCCCCCAGTGGCACTCGCCCCCCCCATATTGAGAAGACCCCACACTTTGCAGAGCCCCCCCGCTGCATAATCTTACCATCCAGGGTCTTCACCGCGGGTCCTGTCATCATCGCGCTGTGTTCCGGTCTCACGTGACCCGGCGCGATGACGTCATTCGACTGCGACCGCCGGGTCACAAGAGACCGGGAACACAGCGCGCGCGAAGATGGACTGCAGGACCTCCGGTGAAGAAGACCCTGGATGGTAAGATTATGCAGCGGGGGGGCTCTGCAAAGTGTGGGGGTCTTCTCAATATGGGGGGGGCGAGTGCCACTGGGGGGGCTTCTGTATACACTGGGGGGCTCTGAAAAGTGTGGGGGCTCCTCTCAATATGGGGGGGCGAGTGCCACTGGGGCTTCTGTATACACTGGGGGGCTGCTGTATACACTCAGGGGTTCTTCAAAGTGTGGGGGCTCTTCTCAATATGGGGGGGGGCGAGTGCCACTGGGGCTTCTGTATACACTGGGGGGCTCTGCAAAGTCTGGGGGCTCTTCTCAATATGGGGGGGGGGGGGGCGAGTGCCACTGGGGCTTCTGTATACACTGGGGGCCTGCTGTATATACCCCCGGGGGCCTGCTGTATCCTGGGGGCCTGCTGTATATACCCCTGGGGGCCTGCTGTATTCCCCTGGGGGCCTGCTGTATACCCCACTGCTGGGGCCTGCTGTATACCCCACTGCTGGGGCCTGCTGTATACCCCACTGCTAGGGCCTGCTGTATACCCCACTGCTGGGGCCTGCTGTATACCCCACTGCTGGGGCCTGCTGTATACCCCACTGCTGGGGCCTGCTGTATACCCCACTGCTGGGGCCTGCTGTATACCCACTGCTGGGGCCTGCTGTATACCCCACTGCTGGGGCCTGCTGTATACCCCACTGCTGGGGCCTGCTGTATACCCCACTGCTGGGGCCTGCTGTATACCCCACTGCTGGGGCCTGCTGTATACCCCACTGCTGGGGCCTGCTGTATACCCCACTGCTGGGGCCTGCTGTATACCCCACTGCTGGGGCCTGCTTTATACCCCACTGCTGGGGCCTGCTGTATACCCCACTGCTGGGGCCTGCTGTATACCCCACTGCTGGGGCCTGCTGTATACCCCACTGCTGGGCCTGCTGTATACCCCACTGCTGGGGCCTGCTGTGTACCCCACTGCTGGGCCCTGCTGTATACCCCACTGCTGGGGCCTGCTGTATACCCCACTGCTGGGGCCTGTATACCTGTGCTGGAGTCCACCCTCGGCTTATACGCGAGTCAATAAGTTTTCCCAGTTTTTGGGGGCAAAAGTGGGGGGGTCGGCTTATACACGGGTCGGCTTATACACGAGTATATACGGTACCTAAAATGTGTATTTTGTATTAAAAATTCAACTGTATAGTGTGTGGCTATATTTCAGTTTGGGGTGCCAGTAGTGCTTGTCATATGTATCGTGGAGATCTTGTGATTTTTGTTATTATTTAATTTTTAGAAGGTGAATTCCAATTCTTAAATAAGGCTCGCTGGGACTAGGGTGTTTATTTGATAAATCCATTTACATTCATATCTCGACATTTTTTCTATGAAATTTCATCCTCTTGGATCCTTTTTCACTCATTGTATAGTGAAAAATTGCATATCCTAGCATTTGGCCCCATGGTAGTGTCTGAAATGCCTCGATAAGGGGTGGCCTACAAAATCCTTATTGATCTTCCGGACATGTTCCCCATCCTAACTGACAATGCGCGTTTCGTCCTCCCTATAAAGAATTTTTCACAAGTACATATGATGGCGTATATTACACACTCAGTGTAACAGGTTAATCGCTCTTTAGTTATAAATGTATTCCTAGCTTTTGAATCTTTAAATTCTGTTCTAAGTCTTGTAGATGTGTCTGTTGCTTGGCAACTTGTGCAATGTTAAAGTATCTAAATCCTCTTTCTGAATGATTTTTCTTGTTTATATGTGTCTTCTTGCTTTTCACACTTGGGGTCATCATTTCCTTCAATGATGTCGCTCTCTTGTATACGATTCTTGACCTCTCAGGTATAAAGTCTCCTATATGTTTGTCAGTTTTCAAAACATGCCAATAGCTTGCGTAGTTTTCTTGCAAAACTTTTGTGACAATCGTGATAGTCTGTTATTACTGGTAATTTGCTTATCTGTTCTTCTATTGATAATGTTGTTTCAGTTTTCTTCCGGTGTTGCAGTAGTGAGTTTCTTTTCACTTTTGCTATTGTTTTACTAGCTTCTTTAATCTTTTTTCTGTCGTATCCTTTTGCTATGAATTCCTCTTCCTGCATTTCCAGTGCTTCGTTCTTCTAATTTTCTAATCTTATACAGTTCCTCTGCAACCTCATGAATTGGCTTTTGGGGATGTATTCTAACCATTGTAGAAGATGGCAACTATGAATGTCGATATAACTGTTGCAGTCTGTTTGTTTTCTGTAAGTTCTTGTGTATTTTTTGTTCTTTTCAATAAATATCTCTAGGTCAAGGAAATTGATGCTGGTAGTGCCTGTTGTACCTTAGAATTCTAGGCCATACTTGTTTTCATTGATGTCCTTTAGAAATCATTGTAATTCTGATTCAGAGCCGTCACAAATGAATAAGATGTCATCTATGAATCAATGCCATCATTTTACATCATCTCTTAGTCCTTCTTCCTTGTATACACTCTCCTCTTCACATTTGACGACATACATGTTAGCATAACCTGGCGCGAACCGAGTCCCCATCACGGTCCCTCATGTCTGTTGGTAGAACTGTCCTTCAAATCTGAAAAAATTGTTGTTTAAAATAAAGTTGATGCTTTCTATGATAAATTCTATATTTCTTAGGTCCATGGTACTAGACTGTTGTAAAAAGTGTTTAGTTGCTTTGCAGCCTTTTCTGTGTTCAATGACTGTATATACTCTTTATTTGTATATATTTACAGGCTACCTCTAAGCTGAGGAACACCACCCACTTAAAAATAACATAACTGGAAAAGGAATCCTAATGGAGACGGCACCATCCAATAGGAAAAGAAATAGTTTTTAACAGCACTTTGTATTATACCTAATAAACATCCCATCATAGGGTTAAACATCGATAGGGTATTGGGTCCCTTATTAATGCCATCAACATTGTTAACCTGTCCATAGGATAGGTCATCAATGGCGATTCAGTGAGGGTGCAACACCTGCCACCACTGCCAAACAGCTGTTCCTGGTACTGCCAGCCAGAACTACTCTATTAGAGAGCTGCATAGTATCGCTCAGTCAGCTGTATAGTAGCCAAGGCTAGGTACTGCATATCTGCCTCTTATTTAGTAAATAGGTGGCAGATGTGCAGTGCCCAGCCTTGGCCACTATATCATTGATGGAGCTGTAAGGGCAGCTCTGCAACTAAGGGAGATAGATTGGTATATTTGATTTTCTCTTACAGGATCACTTGCATACTGTCTTTGTCAGAGCAGCAGACAATACATGGGGCAGAACAGAGAAATCTCTATTGCTCATCTCCTTGTTCTTGGTTCCTGATTTATACCTAGTGTGTCAACATCTACACTTTTGGGGTGAATTTAACTATTTAATTGACTGAACAGTTTGTGTATATATCATATTTTGTGTCAATTAATTTCTACTAGTGTATAGATACATTTAACATATTATTGGGGTATATTCCTTTTAATAACAACAAACTTTAAGTTTTATTCTCACCTTGCTGTATACCCCAAAAACTTAAAAGTAAAAATATGACCCACAGTTAAGGCTAACAACGTATATAGTGAACATATTTTGGGAAGTTCTTAATGAGGGTTATTTTGCAAATATTTTAATACTGATTTTCAAACAATATACTGATTTCTAGAATTAATATGATTTGCCTGTTTATAATTATATAAACAGGATATAGGTATAATGAAACTCTTTGTACCAATAGTAATGTTATATGTAGACATGAGTGAACATTTTGAAGTTCGGTTTCGGTTTTATTTGCCAAATGAGAACATGTTTGCTGAACTTCCAAACCCCATACATAACAATGGGAAGCAAAATGATGAGCCTAGAAAACACCTACAAAGGGGTCTAAAACTTACAAACACAGCTCAAACTCTTTTAAAGTGGAGCTACGCTCTTTTGGCACAGACATTACTAGACTATTACTTACTAGACTTCAGTGCCACTGATGCTTCCGGGCCCGCTCATGAATCTAAGACATATTGACTGCTTTCCCCTCTTGATTGATTAAAGTCAGACGTAGCCCCACCTTCCCTCTCTGCTGGGTCTGTGATTGATTGCCAGCATGGCAACTAAACTGACATCAGATTACTGTAAAACTAAAGAAATAATTGTAAAAAATTTGCCGAATTTTTGATTGCCAGCCAAGGTAACCCAAGAAAATGGAGGCTGGAATTCTTAGTGTGGTGAGGCCCAAGCAACCTGGACCCCTAATACTAAAAATTGTAGCCCACAGCCACTGCAGAATTGGTGGCAGACTGAGTAATAAGGGGTTAATTTCAGATGATAGCAAGCCCAGAGGTTAGCAATGTCAATCAGATACCCAATATTACCAACCAAGTCAGGAAGGAAACAATTAACCACACGAATAAATATTTTATTTGAAAATTAACCTCAAGACATTCCTCTTTCAACATATTTCTTAAATTAAAATCAATTTTTTTAATGTTTCCCAGCTGCTGCTGTATATACCACTGGGGAGGCTGCTGTAACACTGCTGGGGCCTGTATATACCACTGGGGAGGCTGTTGTATATCACACTGCTGGGGGCTGTATACTACCACTGAGGAGGCCTGTATACCACTGGGGGGGCCTGTATACCACACTGCTGGGGGCTGTATACCTGTGCTGGGGTCCACCCTCGGCTTATACATGAGTCAATAGGTTTTCCCAGATTTTGGGGGCAAAAGTAGGGGGGTTGGCTTATACACTGGTCGGCTTATACACGAGTATATACGGTAGGTACATATCTAAATATAGTTATTATTAATCATGCCAACAGTTCCCCCTCAGCACATGTCATGGTGTCCCCCCTGCCTATTTTCCTCCACACTACCAGTATGGTAATGTATCTGATTCATTGATCAAATCTGGTCAATAATGTTCATGGTTGATGGCATTAATTCCATAACCATTATTCTTGCAGGATTATTTTCTGTCCTAGCAACTTTGCTTGCCCGCTTGCCTGTTCTCTCTCCACCTTTGTGTGTTATGACCTGACTGACCTGACCTGAGGCACTATTCATGGGACATTTAATTTGTCCTGCTAATTTGGGGAACGTTAGGTGTTACTTAGGGCGATAGGTGTACAGGAAGAAGTTAGGATTGAATATATCAGCTTCTCCTATTTGAGGATTGAATAATTCTGTGAAATCGGACACTTGCTTACAGTGATATATATTGTGATTAACTCATTACAGTGTGTTGAGGCAGAGGTGTAACTAGGTTTTCTGGCACCCGGGGCAAAGATTTATTTTGGCGCCCCCCCCTTCCCCCCCACCACCGCCAATAAATATATATATATATATATATATATATATATATATATATATATATATATATCTTATATACAGAGTGTCTCTCATATACACAGTATATACACTTCATAGTGTGTGTCTGCCTGGTGTATACATCTATACACCTCATAGTGTGTGCCTGCATGATGCTGTATACATATATATATACGGTATATATGTATACATCATCAGGCAGGCACACGCTATGAGGTGTATAGATGTATACACCAGGCAGGCACACACTATGAGGTATATATGTATACATCAGGCCCTGATGTATACATATATACACCTCATAGTGTGTGTGCCTGCCTGGTGTATACATATATACACCTCATAGTGTGTGTGCCTGCCTGGTGTATACATATATACACCTCATAGTGTGCCTGCCTGATGTATACATATATATACATATATATACCTCAGGTATATATATGTATACATCAGGCAGGCACACTATGAGGTGTATATATGTATATATCACCAGGCAGGCAGCACACACTATGTGGTATAATACCTCATAGTGTGTGCCTGCGCCTGATGTATACATATTTATATATATACACCTCATACTCCCAGCCCAGGACAGGCACCCCCCCCACCTGTTTAGGTTACATTATTACGTGTAGAGTAGTAGCCTAGGCGTAGCTATTCAGGACGGACCAGACTCAGAGGAGGCAGGCCACAGGCCGCAGGCAGGCAGGCAAGCTGCAGCAGCTCGGAGCTCCTCTTCTCTCTTCTCTGTCCCACTGTGCGGCGCGCCGGGTGACGTCAGCCCCAGCGCGCCGTGACCCGGGAGGTGGGAACTGCTGCCCTGCTGCCAGGGGGCGGACCAGCAGCAGGGGTTGTGCACGCACAGCGCCGCGGCCGCCCGTTCACTGCACAATATGCAGGGCGGCGCAGAGGAGATTAGCTCCGGCGCTGTAGTGCCACCGCCGCCGGACGCCTGGTCACCTCATGATGGCGCCGGCGCCCCCGCACTGACTTGCGCCCGGGGCAAAAGGTCCGGCTGCACCCCCCCAGATACGCCCCTGTGTTGAGGTTTAACATCTGCAGGGGACACCTTGAACTCTGGCAAATCTGCCTTTTAAGTGTTTTTATTTTTGTCTGTTGGTGTGGTCTAAACAATAAAATTTTGATATATGTTTTGTGAAAACAGTTTATTGTATAACTTTAGAGACCGCTCGGCTTATACATGTTGTCTGCTTCTTGTAAGTAAAATCTTAATACTATAGAAAAGCAAAAAAAAACATATTCACAGCTTTACTATTTATAATGATAAATGAAGTCATGCCTCAAAAATAATACCTGTGGAGATGTTGTTTTTAATATGTAGATACACTATGACTTTCAGTTTAATATAGCCCTTTTGTGATTACCTCCTCCAAAAGCTCAATACCTTGAATCTTGCAGGAATCTAAGCTACCCTCATGTACTGACATGAAGTGTCTGCTTGCTGCAGAACACCTCACAGTCAGTCTATTGGTAGCGTCAAATAGATATCTCCATATGCAGGTTTTTAAATGACATGCGTACACCCCATGTATTTCAGATTACAGTCACTATAAGTAATGACATAAACTACAAATTTAAAATTGCAATTAATGTAACTTTTTCTAGCAAAAACGTTCCTTATTTATGACTGTTGATTTAAAAGTACAGCCACTTTCCACATATTTACAGCAATTGCAAACATTGTGTCCACATCTCGAAAAGCCATTATATTGCAACCACGTGGGGTTAGATGGTACATTATACAAATAAATAAACAGACTAGGTGAAAGGATCTCACTTAGGGCCACGTCACACGTAAAACCCATCCTGCGTGATAATATAGGTGAATCTAATGGAAATGTAGAGTCCCTGTGGGTGGAGATAAGGGGAGGGGGAAAAAATAATAAATTACTGATAGGGGTTTGTTATAAGTCCCCAACAATAATGGAAGTGGAGGAGAATATCCTCATAAAGCAAATAGATGAAGCAGCGACTCAGGGAGAAGTCATTATTATGGGGAACTTCAACTACCCTGAAATACATTGGGGATCAGAAACCTGCAGTTCCAGCAAAGGTAATAAGTTTTTGAAAACTATGAGAGACAATTACCTTTCACAACTGGTTCAGGACCCAACAAGAAGGGGGGCACTTCTGGACCTAATATTAACCAACAGGCCGGACCGCATATCAAATATACGGGTTGGAGGTCACTTGGGTAATAGTGATCATAACTTAATAAGCTTTCAAGTATCCTTTACTAAGACATGTAGTAGAGGGGCTACAAGGACACTAAACTTCAGGAAGGCAAATTTCCAATGGTTGAGAGATGATCTTAGTGCAATAAATTGGGACGATGTCCTGAGACATAAAAGTACACAACACAAATGGGAGATGTTTATTAGCATCCTGAATAGGACCTGTGCACAATATATACCCTATGGGAATAAGCATGCTAGAAATAGGAGGAAACCACTATGGCTAAATAAAGCGGTAAGAAGTGCAATATGTGACAAAAAGAAAGCATTTAGGGAATTAAAGCAAGTAGGTAGTGATGAAGCATTATTAAATAAATACAGAAAATTAAATAACATTTGTAAAAAAGCAAATTAAGGCAGCAAAGATTGAGACAGAGAGACTCATTGCCAGAGAAAGTAAAAAGAATCCCAAAATATTTTTTAACTACATAAATAGTAAGAAACTAAAAAATGATGGTGTTGGCCCCTTTAAAAATAGTCTGGGTGAAATGGTGGATGAGGATGAGGAAAAAGCCAATATGCTAAATTACTTTTTTTCAACAGTATTTACACAAGAAAATCCCATGACAGACAATATGATCAGTGATAACAAAAAGTCTCAATTAAATGTCACCTGCTTAACCCAAGAGGAAGTACGGCATCGTCTAAAAATCACTAAAATTGACAAATCCCCGGGCCCGGATGGGATACACCCCAGAGTGCTGCAGGAATTAAGTACTGTCATAGGTAGACCATTATTTTTAATATTTAAAGATTCCATAATAACAGGGTCTGTACCACAGGACTGGCGTATAGCAAATGTGGTGCCAATATTCAAAAAGGGGACAAAAACTGAACTTGGAAATTATAGGCCAGTAAGCTTAACCTCTACTGTGGGTAAAATCCTAGAGGGTTTTCTAAGAGATGCTATACTGGAGTATCTGAAGAAAAATAACCTCATGACCCATTATCAACATGGTTTTACGAGGGACCGTTCCTGTCAAACTAATCTGATAAGCTTCTATGAAGAAGTAAGTTCTGGACTGGACCAAGGAAATGCAGTGGATGTGGTGTATATGGACTTTTCAAAAGCTTTTGATACGGTGCCACACAAAAGATTGATACATAAAATGAGGGCAATGGGGATAGGGGAAAATATGTGTAAGTGGGTTAAGAACTGGCTTAGTGATAGGAAACAAAGGGTGGTTATTAATGGAACACACTCAGAATGGGTCACAGTTAACAGTGGGGTACCACAGGGGTCAGTGTTGGGCCCGCTTCTATTTAATATATTTATTAATGACCTTGTAGGGGGCATACGGAGTAGAATCTCAATATTTGCAGATGACACTAAACTCTGCAGGGTAATCAATACAGAGGAGGACAATTTTATATTACAGGAGGATTTATGTAAACTAGAAGCTTGGGCTGCTAAATGGCAAATGCGCTTTAATGGGGATAAATGTAAAGTCATGCACTTGGGCAGAGGAAACAAAAGGTATAGTCATGTGCCTAATTGTAAAACACTGGGCAAAACTGTCACTGAAAAAGACCTGGGTGTATGGGTAGATGACAAACTCACATTTACTGGCCAGTGTCAGGCAGCTGCTGCAAAGGCAAATAAAATAAAGGGATGCATTAAAAGAGGCATAGATGCTCATGAGGAGAACATAATTCTACCTCTATACAAGTCACTAGTGCGACCACACTTAGAATACTGTGTACAATTCTGGTCTCCAGTGTATAAGAAAGACATAGCTGAACTAGAGCGGGTCCAGAGAAGAGCGACAAAAGTCATTAGAGGACTAAGGGGTCTGCAATACCAAGACAGGTTATTAAACTTGGGGTTATTTAGCTTGGAAAAACGAAGGCTTAGGGGTGATCTTATAATAATGTATAAATATATGAGGGGACAGTACAAAGACCTTTCTAATGATCTCTTTACTCTTAGGCCTGAGACTGGGACAAGGGGGCATCCTCTACGTCTGTAGGAAAGAAGGCTTAATCATAATCACAGACGCGGATTCTTTACTGTAAGAGCAGTGAGACTATGGAACTCTCTGCCACATGCTGTTGTAATGAGTGAGTCACTACTAACATTTAAGAAGGGCCTGGATGCCTTTCTTGAAAACTATAATATTATCAGTTATACATACTAGATTCTTTGATAGGGCGTTGATCCAGGGAATTAGTCTGATTGCCGTATCTGGAGTCAGGAAGGAATTATTTTCCCCAATGTGGAGCTTAGTGTTGCCACATGGGTTTTTTTTGCCTTCCTCTGGATCAACATGTTAGGCTATGGGTTGAACTAGATGGACTTAAAGTCTTCCTTCAACCTTAAAAACTATGTTACTATGTTACTTTGTAATTTGATGAACGATATCGCTTAAGTGACCTGC
>JARQOC010000006.1:151754590-151769988 GCA_033576535.1 Allobates femoralis
CGGTCCCGGTAAACGCTGCGAAAACTGCTGCCTGCATGATTTTAAACGCAGGCAGCAGTGCCGGATCCGGCCACCGGATGGCTTGTGAAGCCATCCGGTGTTTTGCATAGGCTTCTATCAGGAGCCTTTCCTGGTCCGGTTTTGAGCTTTTTTAAAGCTCAAAACCGGATCAGGATTTTAAACAAAAAACGCCGATGTGACCCTAGCCATAGTCTCCCAGTGCCCAGTCAGCGACATGTAATGCCCTTTTCCATGCTTATTTGTCCAAGTGTCAGTGGTGAAATGCACCCTGTCACACACAGAGTGTGTCAAGGAAGCCGTGATGTTGTGTGCAACATGCTGGTGTAGCGCAGCCACAGCTTATTTTGAGAAGTAGTGGTCTGGCACTAGGGGACTCCAATGGCAATAGGGGACTGCAATGGCAATAGGGTCTCGAAAATCTGCTGTTTCCACCAGATGTAGCCAACAGCTTGCAGATGGTGAAATTCAATATCTTAGCTTTGGCATGGGTAGGAGGAAATGGTCTTTTACTTGTCCATATCTGAGGGACCGAGGGCTGGCTGCTGGGCTGAGACAGGGTTGAGTAGCGTGTCCCAGACAAACTGCTGGTCTGTGAGGGAGGTGCAGGTGGACTTAATATGTCGCATTCATGAAAAGGTGGTGCTATCAATGTGTGACAGCGCTCAACACCAGCAGGTGTTTCCACTTCTAAAACAACTGATGACCTGTCAATCACATTGGCTGTTGCTGGTAAAGAGGTGGATGTTCTGCATCTGAAAGCCTGTCTGACAGCTGTCTTTACTGTCACAGAGAATGAAGAGGCCACAAATGCACTTGATGGGGCAGACGGTGGTTGGCCAGGCCCGCTAGGCCGCATTGTAGCACAGTGAGATTCCCACTGTGACTTATGCTTCATGTCCATGAGTGTGATGGTTCATGCATAAAGTACACAAACTAATGATTTTTTTACCTTTACTCAGTTTTTGTTTACAAATTTGGCAGATAACATGAGTTGGGTTATCCTTTGCGATCTGAAAAAAGGCCCAGGCAAGGAAAGGCTTAGCGTCCATGCGACCTGCAGAGCCACCATGACTTCTGCACAGAGGCAGAGTTGTGGCTGAGGACGCAATTGTTGACAGGCTTCCAGGACTCCGTCTCTGTCCAGGAAACTGCAACCTAACTTTGTCACTTGCATCCTCCTCCACCTCCTCTGATGAGCTCATCAACTTCCTGCCTGTGGGTTGACAGTAAGTGGGATCTTCAACCTCATCATAACTAGGGATGGGCGAGTCTACTCGCTAGGACTCGTTACTCTGCGAGTAGTAAGGGACTCGCAGGACTCGGATCTCTGCGAGTTTCCCAGCGATTACTCGCACAGCAACGAGTCCAATGCAAATCAATGGCAATCCTAGTTTTGTCAGAGACTCTGACAAAACTAGGATTGCCATTGACTTGCATTGGACTCGTTACTGTGCAAGTAATCGCAGGGAAACTCGCACAGTAACGAGTCCGGCTGTCTGCTCTGTGCCGTGCTCGGGTCCTGCGGGCTGCCGCAGCTCCAGGGTCCTAGAGCCCACCTGCTCTCCCTGTGTACAGACATGAATGTCTGTGCACAGAGATGATGTAGCAGAGCTGAGATTGTTCTCAGTCTGCTCACTCCCTGTGCATAGACATCTATATCTATGCACAGGGATGTAGCAGAGAGGACATCACGTTTTGGACTACGTCGGACGGAAGAGGATTTTTTTAAATAAAGATGGAGTCCCTAATGGCTTTTTTTTTATTTCTAATAAAAAATTTTTTTCTCTGTGTTGTGTTTTTTTTAAAACAATTTAATAGAAATTCATGGCTGTCATGTCTAATATTGGCATGACCGCCATAAATTTCGGGCTTAGGGCCAGCTGATAATACAAAGCTGGCCTTAACCTCATTATTGCCCAGTGAGCCACCCGCCACCAGGGCCACTGGAAGAGCGGGGTTCAGCGCCAGAGGATGGCGCTTCAATGAATGCGCCATCTTCTGGGGTGGCTGCGGGCTGAAATTTGCAGCGGGGGGTGCTCAGAAAGCTTGGGCCTCCCTGAGCTGCGGATTCCAGCCCCCAGCTGCTTAGCTGTACCTGGCTAGACATAGAAATTGCGCGGAGCCCCACGCGTTTTTTTTTATTATTTCATGAAATTCATGAAATAATAAAAAAAAAGGGCTCCCCTATATTCTTGTGTCCGGCCAGGTACAAATAGGCACCTGGGGGTTGGGGGCAGCCCGTCGCTGCCTGCTGGATCCGGCTGGTTCCAGAAATACGGCGAAGCCCACGTCATTTTTTTTCTGAAAAAAAAGAAAAGAAAAGTTAATTTATTCACTGCTTCTGTCAGTGTTCAGGAATCTCCGGAAAGAGCAGCAGAGAGACGGGGAGCGAGGCTGCAGCCGGCGCCGGCGGAGGCAGAGGTAAGTAGCCGGCCGGTCCGGTGCACCCCCCACCCTCTCCATGTTTTTGGGCCTCATCTACAAGTTTTAGCGATGCTCTGCTGCGTAAGAAAGGGATGATATCAGATCATCCACGAAAATAAGTAGACATTTTAGTTTGGCTTGAAGATGGTATTTGTTCACCAGATGTTTCTGTTACTTTAGCACCTACCCCAAGGACAGAAAGATTTTTACCCTTTCCAACATGCCTATTCCCCTTTCCACCATCTGCAGACCTTTTACCACTCATTTTGAAGGGTAAGTAATTGGCAACTCTGTAGTTGTTGGCACAAAAACAATGGATGCAAAACTAGCAGAGCTGAGTAGCCAAACAGTGGTACTAGCCTAAATAGGTTTTAGTAAGTAGATTTTGCAGATGTAAACAGTGGTACTAACGTAAATAGTTTTGGTAACTAGTTTTTGGCAGATGCAATACAAAAGTGTTGTTTGCGCTGTGTAGCGGTACTTTTCAAAAGAATACTGAGGTACAGCTACGTAGTCAAACTGTGGTACTAGTGTAAATAGTTTTGGTAACTAGTTTTTGGCAGATGCAATACAAAAGTGTTGTTTGCGCTGTGTGGCGGTACTTTTCAAAAGAACACTGATGTACAGCTACGTAGTCAAACTGTGGTACTAGTGTAAATAGTTTTGGTAACTAGTTTTGGGAAGATGCAATACAAAAGTGTTTTCTGCGCTATGTGGCGGTACTTTTCAAAAGAATACTGAGGTACAGCTACATAGTCAAACTGTGGTACTAGCATAAATAGTTTTGGTAACTATTTTTAAGCAGATGCAATACAAAAGTGTTTTCTGCGCTGTGTTGCGGTACTTTTCAAAATAACACTGCAGTACAGCTACGTAGTCTAAGGGTACCTTTACATGCGGCTACATTTCTAGGGTGGCTACAGGTAACTTACTGGTTGCAGTGAAATCATGGAGACAAGGTTCTATCTTGTTGCTGTGTACAAATGGAATAATCTCTCCATGATTTCACTGCAACCAGTAAGTTACCTGTAGCCACCCTAGAAATGTAGCCGCGTGTAAAGGCACCCAAACTTTGTTAGTAGCCTAAAAGGATTTGCTTGGCTAGATACACTAAACAATGGCAATTACAGACATGCGGTGTATCTTTCTTCACAACAGTGCTACACCAATTAGAGATGGGCGAGTCCTAAAAGACTCGGAATCGCAAGACCCCAACGAGTCCGAGTGCAGGACTCGGGACTCGTTGCGAGTCCAGCGAGTCCAATGTTAATGAATAGGGAACCGAGTAATAGCGAATAATGACATTTACAACTCGCTGATGTGTCTCTGAAAGTGTGCGAGTCCAAATTGGTTTTAAGTGCGCACAGCCACCGAGATGTGGTTTGGTGTTGCTGTATGCGTCACTTGCTGGCGGGGTAAGTGTGCGCGCTCACACTTGGCAGTGAAGCCGCACACTACACTCCCTAAAAAAATTGGTTTTAAGTGCGCACAGCCACCGAGATGTGGTTTGGTGTTGCTGTATGCGTCACTTGCTGGCGGGGTAAGTGTGCGCGCTCACACTTGGCAGTGAAGCCGCACACTACACTCCCTAAGGTGGTGTACGTGCTATTTAAAGGTAGGAGAGCAGCAACGCACTGGTCTGCCACAGCAAAAATAACGCTCTATGGGTTATTAGGAACAAAAATCGATCTGGTGCAAAAACAAAAAGGAAACAGCACCTCAGCTAAGCCTCTGACTGCAGCTGTTAGCAAAGCTGAGTGAGTAAGCTAAGCTATGAGGTCCGTCCTGTGTGCACTGTAAGGCTTATCCTTCCTTCCCTCCCTGCCTGCCTGCCTGCCTACACAGCACTACTCTGTCCTCCTCCTAGCTCTCAGAAGAGCTTTTTGGGTTAATATAAGGAATCTTCCCTACACTGACAATCCCTGATCTGCTCCAGCATATATCTCTCTCTCCCTATACTAGGTCAGATCGTCTCAGGAATGTGGCCAAAATGGCGGGGACAAGCCTTATATACTGCCTTGCCTGTCATACATGACATAGGCATCACGATGGACAGTAGCCAATCATAGTCCTGACACAACCAACTTTGCTATGCCATTACTGACTATGATTGGCTATCTTCACAAGTTTTCTGACCTAACACGCACGCTGTGCTGACTCAGAACATAACAGATTCTGTATTTGAGAGTCCGACTCCCGAATACAGTATACAGGACTCGGAATCGTAGACTCCTAGGACTCGGAATCGTAGACTCGCTCAGACTCGCTGCTGACAGCGGGTATCTGTGAAGAGTCAAGCTTATTGCCATTGAATTCCATTGGACTCGTCACTGTGCGAGTCCAAGCTGGGAGATTCGCCGAGTAACGAGTCCTGCGAGTACCTTCAGAATCGCCGAGTCCCGAGTCCTAGCGAGTAGACTCGCCCATCCCTAACACCAATACCTGCCACACACTGCTTCTAGCCAAAAAGGATTGACTGGGCTAGATGCAGTGAAAAGTGGCTATGGTCTTGTTCACACATACCATCCATTTTTGCCTTAAATCCGTTTTTGGGAACATTTTGGACAGTTTTTTTTCAAAGTCCAAAAACGCATATGCGTTAACACATGGTGCACTTAAAAGTGTAGCTGCGTTTTTTAACAACACATGCGTTTTTGTTCAGCATCCCAAAAAACACTGCATGCAGTGTTTTTTAGGTGCTGTAAAAAAATGCATGCGTTCTTTTAACATGGGGTCCTATGGGAAACGTATGCGTTAACGCATGGCACATATAGGCACCTGCGTTAACGCATATGCGTTTTTAATGAAAAAATGACCAAAAAAAGTCCAAAAACTTGCCAAAAACGTACAGGACCTCAGGGGACACTATTGGCACCCTTAGACAAACAGATCCGTTTTTCTAAGGGCTAAAAAATGGATTGGTATGTGTGAACAAGGCCTATCAGCCTATCACAGACATGCGGTGTAGATTTCTTCACAACAGTGATACACCAATGCCTGTCACACTGCTACTAGCCAATATGGATTTGCTTGGCTAGATGCAGTAAAAATGCCTATTAGGCTAAGATCACACTTGTATGCATTTTTTAAGGAGGCTTTAAAAATCACATGTGAATTCGTGTGCGTTTCTTAGGTTGCCGTTTAGGTGGTTTTAAGGTAATCTGACTTCTGGGAATCTTCCAAAAAATGCATGCGAAAACACAAGTGTCACATGTGTACCATGCGAAAATGCATGTGTTTAAGCATAGGTACATTTGTGGGATGGGACATCGAGATTTGTAATGATAATAATCACTAAACCACACCCCTCACCCAATAAAAAGGGGAGGAAAAGTGAGGGGTGTTGCCCTTTGCCATACAGATACTTTGTGTCTCATTTTGGCTGTGTGTCCTGTCAGCTCATCATGAATGCTTTGTTTTTTGAGATTGAATTCCTCATTCTCCAACATCGCCAGCTGAGACGTCAGCGACAGAGTAGATTGTGGGTCCATGAGGTGAATCTGTTGCGACCTCAGCATGGAGCCTTCCATGTGCTGTATAACTAACTCTGAAGCTTCCCTCGCAAGTTTCAGCGATATCTGCGGATGTCAATCCCCACTTTTGATGCCCTCCTGGAGCTTGTGAGTGAGGATCTCAGTCGCCCGGACGCCCGTTGCCGGAAGGCTATCTCACCTGCTGAGCGCCTCGTTGTCACACTTAGGTACGTGTTGCTGGGCTGTTTGGGGTTGTAATCTATCCACATCATACATATATGTTTAGTGCTGTTGAGTGGGTGGTCATGTCCTATTTAGAGTGGGGATGTGATATTGTGCTGTGGGTTCCATACACACAGTCATGGCACTTGAGTTTTGCCAGGGTTGCACTTCATGGAGCGGGAAGCCGTCATGTCTGCTGCTTGGGTGTGAGGCGCTCCCTAGCAACCCAATGTTGATTGTGCATACCAGACACACCTAGTGTGTGTCATTGTCGCCTCAAGCCGTGTGGACAGGGAAACACTGACTGCTGCGTTGCCCTGTCTGTTCTGTGAAAGCAGACCCTGTGATGCAAGCGATGTGACTGGTAAACACAATCCACATCAGGTTGTCAGGGACCTACTAATAGCCAAGTCACAGCTGTTTTGCCTCCATGCTCCTTGAAGAAATGGAAGCTGATAACGGGGAGCGGAGGATTGTGACCCCGGACAATGTGTTTTTATATGGCCACATTGTACATTTTAAAATGGCCCAGTGTTGTCCACAGACAAAGGAGTAAGTTATCACACTCACTCAGGCTGCATTCACCACACACACACTTTGCGTGCAGAGATACCAGTGCCCCTTGAAACAAGATGTGTTGGTGTTAGGCCTTAACCTCTGTGTGTTGTTTCAGCCATGGTTATCCCTGCACGCAGCCTGCCTTCAGCCTGTGTAGTGTTAACTGTTGTACTGATATTGTTGTGAACACTTGCAACTTACCATGTTGCGTGTTTTGCCGTAGGCATATGCTGAGTGGTTGTTAAACTGTTATTGGAGATCTGTACTTGGGGGCATCTGGTCCAATGCCACGTGGTCCACCCTGGTCATATGTGTGTGTGCGTAACTAATGTGGTGTTTTTTCTTTTTGTAGGTACTTGGTCACCGGTGAGAGCTATGCCTCGTTGCATTTTCAGTTCTGCATTGGCAGGTCGACGATTGGTGGGATTCTGCCGGACACGTGCGAGGTGTTGTGGGCCAAACTGAAGCCAATTGTTATGCCTGCACCCACGGTGCAAATCTGGCATCAAAATGCTTGTGAATTTCTGGATTTGGCTCAGTTCCCAAATTGCGTCGGAGCAGTTGACGGCAAACACATACGAATTTGCAAGCCCCCGCACGGTAGATCGTTATTTTAGAACTATAAGCGGTTCCACTCTATTGTGCTGATGGCCATAGCCAACGCACAGGCACATTTTGTGGCAGTTGACATCGGCGCCTACGGAGGAGCCAATGATGCCCGTGTGTTTAAGACAAGCAACATGGGTAAAGCCTTGTACCAGGGCCGATTCCACATACCACCCCCATCAGCATTACCTGGCACCACAGACATTACAGTCCCACACGTCCTCATTGGTGCTGAGGCATTTCAAATGCACGTGAACCTCATCAAGCCCTACAGCAGCCATGACCTCACCACTACACGTTGCAATTTCAACATGCGCCTCAGTCGAGCAAGGCAATATGTTGAATACTCATTCGGAATCATGACCGTTAAATGGTGTGTTCTATTAACCACAATCCAATTACTTCCCCGTAATGTGAACAGTGTAGTGAAGGCATGTGTGTGCCTACACAACTATGTGTCCATAAACGATCCTGAAGTTGTGGTGCCATCTGACTGGGACTGTCAGCTTGTTGGAATACAGCAACACAGCATTCGTGCTCCAAACTCGGCAATGGAAGTTCGTAATGAGTTTGCGGATTATTTCATGATGCCAGTCGGACAGTTACGACATAGGTCACGTCACGTGTAATCAGTAGCGTAGCTGGTGGGGGGGCAGGGGGGGCGAGCGCCCAGGGCCACCCGGCATGAGGGGCCCATTGGGGCTGAGATCAGTGGCGTAACAACTGCGGTCGCAGGGGTCGCAGCCACCCCCTGCGCCCGCCGATCGCCTCTGCAAGAGGAGCCCGCCGGAGCAGCAAGGGAGCCAGGGGAGGTAAGCAAAGTAAGGGGGTGGTCATAAGACTGCACATAATACTGCCCTATATGGTATAAAAGGCTGCACATAATACTGCCCTATGTGGGATAAAAGGCTGCACATAATACTGCCCTATATGGGATAAAAGGCTGCACTTAATACTGCCCTATGTGGGATAAGGGGCTGCACATAATACTGCCCTGTATGGGATAAAAGCCTGCACATAATACTGCCCTATATGGAAATGATATGAGGCTGCATATATAAGGCTACACTATATGGGAGTTTTGAGGCTGCACATATGGTAGATTTTGGGCTGCATCATATGAAGAGTTTAGAGGCTGCGCTATATGGAGAGTTTTGAGACTGAGTTATACTATATGGAGAGTATTGAGGCTGCACTACATGAAGAGCTTTTAGGCTGTATTATGCTATATGGAGGGTCTATGAGGCTGTATTATTCTATATGGAGAGGATATGAGGCTGCATTATACCATATGGGGAAGTTATGAGGCTGGATTATACTATATGGAGGGGTGTGAGGCTGCATTATATTATATGGAATTTAAACAAACTTGAGTGTTAATGTTATTCAGTTTTCTATTTGACTAAAAGAAATGTTCATGCCTTAGGTTGTACGTGTGATTATTGCTGGTCACCTGGGCTGGGGGCCCACTCATGATGTTTCGCCCCCCTTGTGTTGAACCCCTAGCTACGCCTCTGCGTGTAATGTTTTTGTTGTTGTGAAGGGTCGACCTTGTTATTATGTTACATTTTTGCCCAGCTACTAGTGTTTTAATTTTGAAAAAACACAATTTTGTGGAGGTGACACATTTCCAATAAATACCTTTTGTCACGTGTGTGTGTTTTATTGAAAATGTATGATTACCTGTTTGCCCACCCTTTACAGTGATAATGGTTACCTATGCTACATGTATGTTGTGTGAGCGACCAAGAGGGTGGTCCATACTGATTAGAATGTGTTTGGCCCCCTTAGCCCCATCTTAGTTTTCATGTAGCCTGGCCAGCAATACTCCTTCAGGATGGGTTCAAAATCTGTATGCAATAATTTGGAGCTTCAACACACACACGCTCCAATCACCCTTACACACAAGGAAATATTGCTCCAACATCACGCCCTACAGTGTGCTATAAAGCAATATTGCCATGTGGCGCTGCCCCCTACTGTGTGTTTTGCTGAGAATTTTGCACCAAAATAACCCATAGCCATCTTACCGACAAGATAACACAATACAATTACAAGTTCATACACCTCCTATACTATACACTGGCAAGATATTAGTAATCAATAAACAAACCACACAATTGGCCTAAATATTCTGTATTCTTGCCAAATACATAATACTGTAAAATGTCAACAGTCAAAAAAACACACAAACACGGGTTATGGTATTCTTTACACAAACCCTAAAAACCCTAAACACAAAACACAAACCAATGTTCAGGCACATTCAGGCCACATCTGCCCCCTCCTCTGACATTACCACGGATAACGTGATTGTGTTTTTACTAACATATTTAGACACCAATTGGACCATTTCGATCTTGAAGGCAGCCCGGTCATTTATATCTAAAGTCCGCAGGTCTGCAACAAAAGACTAGGAATTGGCCCCAGTCACAGAGCTCAGTTGGGGCAGCCGGAGGCTGACATAATTCCATCTTAATCCAGTTAATATTGACTGGTTGCTTTTTTCACGTTGTCTTGTAGGCGATGTACAGCCTCCAGAAGAAGGCCATCTTGGTCTGTTGTTTGTGGTGTGATGCGCCAGCGAGCCTGAGGGCGAGTCACGGGTGCCGCAGTAACAACACTCTTCACATTTGGCGGTACTATTGTACTGGTGGCTGTTGTTAGTTGTGTTATCGATATTTCAGTGGGTTCACTAACATCCTGCACCTCCACATGTGTCCCAACCTCACCACTGCTGAGTGGATCATCCAAACCTACATCAGGGGCACTGCAGTGCATCCTATGGAGCAAAAAAAAAAAAAACATTAATGATTATGTCTGGGCTGACTCGTCAGGTACACATGAACAGTAGATACAAAATACATATACACTCTCTCCTCGGCCATGTGCTAGAGGAAGCCCAACATGTGCGAATGTTTATACACGTGGGTAGGTTGGCCCCTGCACCACTCTTATATAAAGACATCTGTCGGTGTTCCCTCATATAGGTATCCTTAATGAAGCGCCATCTTGTTTGGATCTTATGGGCTAAATCTCGCCACAAAACAAACACAGCACATTACATTGCAGCCCATGTACAAAACACAGGATAGTTTAAACATGTATGGTGACATGGATGTAATGTCGAATGTGTTGTCTCCACCAACCTAGCTGGTTTTGCTCCTCACGACACAGATGACTGTACTCTGGGCACAACTGCGGGTACATGTGGGCCCATGCCTGGCGTCTTTTCACAACATCAGAGTGATCAGGATGGGATGGGTCCCACAGGGTATCATGGTGCTGTATAAGGTTTATGAGGCCATCATTTTCCACCTGGATTTTCCCTGCTTGGCCCTTGCTGGGATTAACGACACTTTGTCCTGCAACCTACAGTAATGGAACAGATTCAGGTTGCAGACACAATTAAGCCACACATTACATGTGTGATTGAGCCAAGAGACCAAACCAAAACAAGTAAACTAATATGCTGGGAATGGACCACAAAGCCACTTTGGCCACATGTAGTGGTCACTACACACTAGTGGCTACTGTTGTGAGGAGGTGTTACATCAGTGTACCCACCTGGTGAGAAGCTTGTTGGCTGGACTGGCCACTTGATGTTCCGGCTCTTGGACATGGTGTAGGCACTGCAATCTGCGGACACAGTGTAAATGTTAGGCTGGGGTTCCACATAAGCCCTCAGTCCGTTTTTGGCATCAGTTAAAAAACGCATGCGTTTTCATGCGTTTTTTTTAACATGGGGCCCTATGGGAAACGCATGCGCGAACGCATGGCATATGCGCACTTGCGTTTGCGCATGCGTTTTTTAATGAAAAGTCCAAAAACGTTCAGGAGTGCAGGAGGCTCAAAAAGCACCCAGAAAAAAACGGATTGGTGATGAAAATCACTTCCAAAAACGGATTTCTATGTGGAACCCCAGCCTTAGTGGCCTGGGGATTGAGACTTATGGCCACGTCACACACACTCAGATCTGTACCTACACTTTTCCAGGATATGTGTTTGCACTGATTTCAAAAACACATTGCTCCTTTTTGGACACCAAAAAAAAAATCTACAATGTGTGGCTGATTTCTTTGCAAACAGACATCAGGGAACAGTGTCAGCACAGAAATGAGTGAGTGACGTGTCCATGATTCTCCAAAACCGCAGCATGACACACACAGGATTCACCATGTAGCATCATACCTTATGTCGTCCATGTTGGGTTGCCTTTTTGGTTTTCTTGGCTGTTTTGCGGCTCTTTTTATGTTTTTTGGCAGACTTGCTGCGCTGAAAAAATAGATGGGGAGAATTGTTACAACACAACCTTAACATACATGACAAAGGGTCAATACAACTCTGAAGACATGTCACGGCCACTTAATGCACAAAGGAAAGGCTACATTTTCAAAGGCAAGTCCTCTAAAGGTCCATTCATGCCAACCAACCATGATGGGAAGAACATGTTACAATTAGGGGCGGGGCAGAGATGAACCATGACGTGGGACATTGGGGACACATGCAGGGTGTCAAAAGTGTGCCAAACCATAGGCACACAGATTCCCAAATTTACTATTCATCGCAACCATGACAAAGTGACATTTCAAACATTACACTTACACGTTTCACCGGGGGATCTGACCTCTAAGAGCTCGAGTTAGAGCACTGCAAACAAAGAGAATATGTGGTTATATGATGTCCACATAGGGACATATGCATAGTCACACTTAGGACACATAAGGCAAGGGGGGAACTAATTACATAAAGCCAAACAATAAAAGTAAGGGCTGGAGTGGCCCAAGGTGGACGCATCATTTGTATTTTGTATATTTGCAGGAAGGACACAGGATGCTACGTGTTTAGAGCACATAAAAGGTGCTTGATGGTTAAACACATGCACACACCAAATTATAGTGTGTGTCACAAATTGACTATTTGTCCCTTGACTATTGGACTGTGTGCACATACTTGTGGCCACATGTAACAATACAGTCAGCAGAAGTATACTCAGTTGCACTACAAACAGGGCACCAGTTCACAACACAGGGCAATGTGCACACAATTGTCTTTGGTTTAATGGTGCGGAGGGCAGGAGTCACTATCCGGGTTCCGTGGCCAGGTACACATGATGGGATGCAGCAAAGGCAAATCAGACACCCCAAGTGTGGACATGTGTTGCACACATCAGGAACATGTATGTTATGCCTAAACATGTGACACACAACAGGCTACAGGCAGCATTTGTATTACAGCAGTGTACATGAACAAAACGGCTGTGTGGTTGCAACTCACAGATGAGGAGGATGATGAGTTGGAACCTTCCAGGGTGACCAGCTCCAATTTCTCAGAGTCTCAGGAGTTGTTTTTTGGTGCTCAGCCAACATCGCATCCAAAAATCGCATGCCACTTTAACCATGCGATTTGGGAAGTTGCCCATGCGATTTTGCCAATATACCCTATGGATGCGAATTCGCATGCGATTTTCACACAATCCAAGTGTGAAAATCACATGCAAAATTGCATCCAGCCCTCAAGTGTGACCCTAGCCTTACAGAAAGGCGGTGTAGCTTTCTTCACAACAGTGCTACACCAATGTCTGTCACACTGCTAGTAGCCACAAAGTATTTACCGGGCTAGATTTAGCCAGATGCTGTAAAAAATCGCTTGCACAGCAGTGGAACAGACCTGCCTGGCAAAAAATGCTTTTAAGCCCTCAAAAGGGCTATTCTTGGAAGTAGTCCCTAAACTTATCAACTATCTATCTAAAGCGGCCATCACACGCAACGATTTTAAGCCCGATATCGTTTAAGCGATCTGCTTTTTGATCGCTTAAGCGATATCGTTTTGGCATCGTTGCATGTAATCAAGCGATTTTACTATGTAAAATCGCTTGATCGTGACATCTCAGATCTGAGCTCCGGAGCTCAGATCTAGCGATGAACGATGTCACCATCTGCTTCATCGTGGTGTATGACACCACGATGAATCATCTCCCAGCGGCAGAGCCTATGCTTGCAGATGGTAACTATGGTACACGTCGGGTTACTAAGCGCCGCGCGGCGCCTAGTAACCCGATGTGTACCATAGTAACCAGCGGGATCGCGGCTCCACATCGCTGGTGAGTCTGTCTGTGTGACAGCTCACCAGCGATGTGAGCGATATTGTAAGCGATCGCGCGTGCACGTGATCGCTTACAATATCGCAAGAGATATCTGTGCGTGTGACGGCCACTTAACTTGCACTTGAATCGTGATATACCTATCTTTCTCTATAGAGACCTGCCTGGCAAAAACTGCTTTTTAAGCCCTCAAAAGGGCTATTCTTCAATGTAGTCCCTAAACTTATAAACTATCTCTCTATCTAACTTGCAATTGAATCTCTATCTATCTAACCAGCAGCAGTAGTTGTGCTGTCTGACACTGAGCTGTAGCACTAAGAAAATGGCAAGCAGGTTAAAATTGCCGGGTTTTATATGGCAAGGGCATGTGACATGCCCATCCAATGAAACAAATCCTTGTGTTAAAAAAAAGTGCACTTTCCTCTAGGCTGACACACCGGGCCACCCACAGTAAGTAAGCGACAAAGAGAAAAAATGGAGATCTGCATTATTTCATCACACACATCTCCACAGCCCCCCTCCCGCCTGCTATTTATTCCTAAGCACTGAAACTCATAATTACGTTCACCAAAAACATTACTGTGAAAAGTCAGTAACGCTTTTGGTGAACAAAGTGTTATCGAACAGAAACTCGAATTACCGGATTTTTAGCAAATTGTTCTAATTCGTCGAATGATTCAAACATAGCCCAAAACAGATCGAATTTGAAATTGGTGAACAATTCTAATAGAAAATCACTCACCTCTAGTCCCAATACAAATCCACACAAACACACAAATGGGGGGAGATGTATACATGACTCTTCGTTGCCGGATGCTCACGTCTCAGGAGATGCAGCACTTGTCACGGTTCCGCGCCTGAGGCTGTGGGGCCCGGTGGTCAGATCAAAAGGGGATGAAAGGATGGGAATAATTCTTATTTGTCGTGACCCATCTGTGGGATTCCGGTGATTGCACCGGCGCTGTTTGGGCCTCCGGTGAATGTGCGGCAGCAAGATGGGATGCTACCCACAGGATGAGCGGGAGTCCCCGGGGCCAGGATCTGCACGGGATAGAATACGGCAGCTCAGTAGTTCTGAGTGTTAGTTCAGGAAATGATGCACAGGACACAAAGAGTTTTGTTGGTACCTTTACTGGTGACAACAGGTACACTCGGACCGGGCGATGAAGTAGACACTCCTGGAGGTTCCACAGCAAGCAGTGGTGTAGGCTTCCTTATAAACACTGTTCTGGTGGGGTCTGGTAGATATGAAATCCTGCTGGACGGGTTGCTACGTTCTGGTGAGACGTGATTCACCTGAGTTTGCTGCACCTAGGGCACTATAAAAGGTTGTGGAAGTCGACTTCCGTTCCCCGGGCTCTCATTTGGTGGTGCTTCAGGTGTACAGGGAGCTAAACTCCCTTGTTGGGGGTGCTGGTTACTCTGCAGCTGCGATGTGGCTCCTGCAGCTCGGACCCAGTGACCGGATTGTTAGAGAGAGTTGGGATAACTCTTCTGTCCCTGTGAGGTATTTGCCTCTTGTCCTATGACCCCAGTTGCAAGGGTCTCTCACTCTCCGGGTGTGCTGGTCTGGGCCTAGTGTGGCTCCAGTACCAGGTCAGGTCTCCTAGCTGTTCTCAGTTCTAAAGCGAATGCACACTCTACTGTTTCTCCCTCCAGGACCTGTATTTATAGGGGGAACTGGCTTAAGGTAACCAGTGGAGCTCCCCCTAGAGGCCTGGGGTGAAAAGAGGTGTTAAAAGGTGTGTTGTTAGTGGTGAGTTCTGCTTGCTGAGTACATTCCATTTGTGTACCAAGAGTTCTGTGGTGCCCCAACCAGGGATGCCAGGGTGCCACATTTCCCCTTAGTTAACTTCAGTTCTCCCGGACTGAGCAAAAGTTTTCTTTTACAACTTAACCTCTAAACATTTTTTACCACGTTTAATAACCGGTACTTACAAGTTTTTAAATTGAAAATATACAAAAATCACTGAAAAAGAAGGGAAAAAAGG